>APFE030884164.1:178888-193970 GCA_000404065.3 Pinus taeda | reverse complement strand
ACTTTTGAATATCTGATTTAAGGCCATCCCAAAAAAATTCCTTCTTAACCCTGTGGTAAGTTTTTAGAAATCCAAAATTCCCTCCTAAGGGAGAGTTTGGCAATTCCCTAAGAATCTTTTGTTTGAGTTGGGAATTCTTACATAGGTATAACCGATCTTTGTACCATAACGAATCACTTTTCCAGCTAAATGTATTAGATGTACTAGGATCTTTTTGTAACTTTTGAATGAGTGCCCACACTTCTTCATCATTCTTCCATTCATCCCTTACTTCATTTATCCAATCTGGTTGGATAATAGAAATGGCACAAAGAAATGCTTCCACATCCTCATCCTTTCTTGAGAGTGCAGTTGCCACAACATTTTGCTTCCCTTTTTGGAGATGATTTGAAAGTCATAACCCAACATCTTTGTGACCCATTTTTGCTGCTCTTCAGAAGATAATATTTGTTCTAAAAAACATTTAAGGCTATCATGATCTGTTTTTACCTTGAAGTGTCTTCCCATTAGGTAGGGTCGCAATTTCTTAGGTGCATGTAGTATTGACAACATTTCCTTCTCATAAATAGCTTTGTGTAAATACTTTCCTTTGATTGGACGAATTTTGAAAGCAATGGGTCTTTCTTCTTGCATTAAAACGACACCAATTCCATTTCCTGAGGCATCACATTCCACAATAAAGGTTTTTGTGAAGTCTGGTGTAGCTAAGACCGGTGCTTGGCACATTTCCTCTTTAAGATGTTCAAAGGCATTCATTGCTTTTGGAGTCCATGAA
This sequence comes from Pinus taeda, assembly GCA_000404065.3. NCBI lineage: Eukaryota > Viridiplantae > Streptophyta > Pinopsida > Pinales > Pinaceae > Pinus > Pinus taeda. The sequence goes on along the minus strand of APFE030884164.1, from coordinate 193,195 downwards.
AATGCATCTTTCTTCAATAATATTGTTAGAGGTGCTACTATTCTCCCATAATTCTTAGCAAACTTGTGATAATACCCTGTCAACCCAAGAAATCCTGGTAGATGCTTTATGAATGTGGGGATTTTCCATTACTTAATGGTTTTAATTTTGCTAGGGTGTACCTTAACACCTTCATGAGATACAATATGACCCTGATATTCCACCTCTTGTACTCCAAAGAAATAGTTTGAGCATCCTGTCAACATGTTGAACATGATCCTTCCAAGACTACTTGTATATTAGTATATCATCAAAAAATACTAACACAAATTTTCTAAGGAAGGGTTTGAAAATGGACTTCATCAAACCTTGAAATGTAGAAGGTGCATTGGTAAGGCCAAAAAGCACGACCAAAAATTCATAATGACCCTCATGAGTTCTAAATGTTTTTTTGGAATGTCTTCAGTCTTCATTCTGATTTGATGATATCGTGAATGAAGATCCAACTTGGTGAAGTAAATTGATCCATGCAATTCATCCAATAACTCATCAATGACAGGAATGGGAAATTTATTTTTAACAGTGAACTTGTTGAACTCCCTATAATCTGGACACATGCGCCATGATCCATCCTTCTTGTGAACCAATACTACTGGAGCAGATAAAGAACTTTGACTAGGTTGAATTATACCAGCCTCTAGCATTTCTGCAACCATATGTTCAATTTCACTCTTTTGGGCACAAGGATATTTGTAAGGCCTGATGTTTGGAGGAACACTTCCTGGAATCAAATGAATAGCAAGACCATGATCATGAATAGGTGGGAGGCCTTTGGCAGTCTCAAATACCTTGGAATGATTGTCCAAGACTTTTTGGAGATCTGGAGAAATAGATGAGTTTGATATGGGAACCTCTAGTGAACATAATTGTGCAATTATGCCTCGTTGTTCTTTCTTTAGAAGTTTTGTCATTCTGTTAGAGTTGATTATCCTTCCCAGTTTCCCTGTGATACCCCTTAATTCAAATTCCTTTCTTTTTGAAGAAAATTTCATGAAAAGCTCTTGAAAATTAAAAGCTATTGTACCCAAAGATTGTAGCCATTGGACTCCTAGCACAACATCATCACCACCCATTGGAATGGAAAGAATTGGGATATTCAATGCATATTCTCCCATGGTTAGCTTGATATTACAACACTTTTCTGAGCAAGTTATGGTTCCCCCACTTATAATCATCACTTGACACTCTAGTGCTGGATATAAGAAGCAATTCAATTCCTTGGCTATCTTACAATGAATAAAATTATGGGTACTATCCAAATCAATCAACATTATTACCTTTTTCTTCTTGATATGCCCTTCTATCTTGATATTTTGAGGAGTGGTAATTCCAGCCAATGCATTACAAGATATGGTTGGATTAATTTCTTCTTTCTCTAGGGTTTGTTCCTGGTGTATATCCTCTTCTTTTGATGTTTCTTATTCCTTTTCTTCCTCCTCTTCACAATCTATGTAAACTAATTTCTTCTCAACGCACTTATGACCTTTAGTGTATTTGCTATCAAAATTGTAGCAAAGCCCTTTGCTCTTTTTTCTTCTAATTGTTGTGGTATCAACCTTGTATGTTGTGGATGGCTAGGGGAAACAACGCTTTCATCTTTATGATTGTGAGTGGTAGGCTTCCTTGTTGCCATAATTTTTCTTTCCAACCTAAATGCCTTCTCTAATGAATCAGGTTCCCAAAGGCGAACCTCGTGTTGGATGTTATCATTTAAAGTCCCTATGAACACATCAATCCTATGCTCCTCTGGAATATCTTTTACCCTTATATTCAATTTTTGGAAGTCCTCAATGTGCTTCATCATTGAACCCTTTTGTTTGAGATTTATCAATTTGCTAAAAAATGTGTTTCTTTTTGTATCCTCATAATGTGCTATCATTTCATCCGTAAAAATAGTCCAAGTGACAATTTGTTTACAAGAACAAAGCCATCAATACCATACAAACTGATTTGGTTCCAAATATAAAGTTGCAATGTGTACCTTTTGTGTGCTTTGGACATTATGGAGATCGAAAAATTGCTCCATCTGTAGTATCCCTGTTGCGATATCCTTACCATCAAACCTCCTCATATCGATCTTTGGAACATGGTGGTTCTTCGATCCAACTTTAGAGTCTGTGAAATCATGATTAACATTTATTTTGTTCTCATCATGAGTTTCCTTTACTAATCTTTCACCATTAGTAAGCATTTCTTGTAGAATTTTTGTCAAATATTCCATCTTAGCTTCCACGCCTTTCTTTAAATCATCCATCTTAGCTTTTATCACTTTTTGTGCGAGTGAAATTTGTTGCACTTGTTCTTGTAATTTTGATATATCATGTTGCATTTCTTCCTCTTCTTCATGGGTCATGCTAGAAATTTCAGGTTGCTTACTAGGTGTTTCCATTTTATTTCTCTGGGGCATCAATTACCGATAATAATGCTTCACTATGTGCTTTGAATTCCTTCAAACTATTTTTTCAAACCAAACTTATGCAAAAATTTAAAAAAACTACACACCTTTTTTCACTTTGTAGGAGCTTGATATTGAACGACTGTAACTCTGTAATTTTGGATCTCCAAGGTATGAAATTGTGACTTGCAGTGTCCCTTTGTGCCCCCTTTCTAATGCCATTAGTCTGATCGAAATTGGATTCTCCACAAAAGAGTTATGCCCCACCTCCTAAGGTGACCTTCTTATATACTTGTTCAGTAGAGCAAACTTGTACTAAGTGCCACGTGTTACTGTTTCAACCTTTAGACCTAAAAATAATACAAAGAAAAGTACAGTTCATCCTCTTTTTGAATCTTCTTAGGAAACTTCAATCTAATTCTTAGAGATAACATTATGATAATTTTCCCAAGGTCACCTGTTTAGAATGTAATTTGGGAGTTTGCAAAAACCCTAAAGTCCTCATATTATATATCTGAAAATATAATGCGAAAAGATATGAAATTTAGACCCAAGCTTCACCAAGATTTTTTTCAAATGGGTTTTAATTTCAGAGTCTGAACCTTTGTAGACAAAAAATTATAGAGAAACTTCCACGATGACCTGTTTGAGATGAAATTCTAGAGTTTGCAAAAACCCTAAATTCCTCAAATCATAGATCCGAAAATATAGAGATAAAATATTGGAAATTCGGACCCAAGCTTCAGATTGATTTCTTCTCAAATGGGTTTTGTTTTTAGATTTTGAAACTTCGTAGCGAAAATGTTATAGAGAAAATGCCACGATGATCTGTTTGGAGCAATGAAACCCTAGAAGTCAATTCTCTGATATCAAATGTTATGAAACTAGCTCACAAAAAGATATAAAAGATAGATCAACGACTTAGAAACCAACCTCTTTGAGGGGGAAACCTCCTTTACATTACACAAATGAACAATTCTTCGATGATATAAATGAGAAAACCTCCTTTCTGTATATAGGAGTCTAAGGGGTCACAATATAACCAAAGTCGACTTAACAATAATAATATAAGGGCACAAAAATAACAATAGTGGGCTTCTATGGGGCACAATAATAACAATATGGGGACAATAGGGGCACAACAATAACAATAAGGGATACAATGACAATAGTAATGGAGGAATCACTAGTATTGTAGGGACCTAACACCCCCTTTGGAATTGATGGAAACACCACCAAACATTGTTGGTCATTGATGGATATGGTAGGCTTAACTACCTTTGTCAGGTTTTTGAAACTCATACTAATTTTGATAGCTCTAAAGTTCCATTGTCTACTAAGTCTCCCCCTTACTTTGAATTTCCAATGTCTGTTAATTCTCATTTTTCCTTTGAGGTGCTAATGTCTGATCATTCTCCCCCTTTGACATCAATAACAAAGGGCTTAGCTGCTCCCCTTAATTGAATATAATGAGATGTTGATTTTGTTAGCCTCTTTCTCATATACAATCATGAAGCCCTAATATACCACCTTTATTTATTTCATATCTTGGGATATAGTTGTTATCCTAAGTTTGTTTCTAGATCCTATTTTGTCTCATCCTACTTTATCTCTTTGTGAGGTTTCAAGGTAAGAGTAATTGAGGGGGTTTCATAATTGTATTATATATTTGTATCATTAGAAGATGAAATATAGACAATGTGAGAATATAGATTATGGCTTGAGGCATTTTCCACCAAATTTGTTGTCTCTTCTTCTTGTGTTTCTTGTGAGTTGTATTTTATTAATTGGTATCAAAGCCAAAATTGCTCAAGGTTATTTTTTGAGATTATTTTATTTCATGGTGGATATTTTATTGTAGGTTTAAGTGGGATGTCAAGATTGGATGTGTGATGAAAGTAAAATTCGTATTTTAGCTTCCAGTTGAGAACAATATTGAGCCCCTCAAGATTCTTGATGAAGAGAAGAACATTTTCACTTTTAGAGTGTGAAAAAAGAGGCCATGAATTTTTGTATGTTAGAAATTGACTATGAAAAGCATATTTAAAATGTTTATGTATTTATGATACATCACTGTCTATGTATTGGTATTGTGATAATTGTTTATGTTTCTATGTGAATGTTGAACTGAATAAGTGAATGAGTAGTTACTCTAGAAATTGCATGCCACTGCTATTATAGAATATGTACATAGGAATTTCGATGGTTGGAATCACTCTTTTGAAGATTGAAATCAATATGTTTGTTCATGAATTGAATGTCTCTTGTTATAAAAAATGGATCGAAGCCTGTTGAGATGGACATAAATATTGATTTATTTCTGGAAGGTTAAGTTGTGTTGGTGAAGGTTAAGTGTGGCTATTTCTACCAATTCATGTAGAAGTCGAACCTTGTGTATTGATTGTGAATATATAGTAAAAATGAACTGATTCCTTTGAGCAATGAAATTCATTCCCAAACCAAGTTGTGATGAGAAAGGAAACAACTCTCTAGTGACATAGTATTAGATTCTGTTATTTTTTTAAACTAATGCTTTGTTTTATTCGTGGAACTATTATATGGAAATAAACAAGAAGCCCTTTTTTGCAAAAAGAGAAATTGTGCTATGATCTAGAAATTTGATTCATTTTTTCATAGACATTATATGCTTGTTCAAATTCTAAAAGTGCCAATAAATAAAAGAGAGTGGAGATAGTGTGGACACCGCTAATTATGGAGCTAAATCAAGCCAAATCTTGTATCAAGTCTATGTTTTGAGAAGATTGTTTAGCTTGTCATGCCATGTTCCCAAAGCCAACTATTTTGTAGAGTCACACAATCCATGTGATCTAAAAAGGCATAATTCTAAATAGAAGCTCTTGTCAATCAATAAGCAACCTAGAACTTGACAATATAAAAGTTAAGTCCTTGATGGTGTTTTCTAATGCAAATCTAAGTGATAATTTTTAATATCAAATTGATTCAACCTTTGTTCAATATTAATGAGAGATCATACAATGTGAGAGAATTGAATAAATACAAAATCATGTAGATTGTGAAGAAATCCTACCTAATTCAAATTGAAATCTATGCTGCAAGTAGCATCCAATTCCAGGGTCGTGACATAAAGATCAAAGGAGTAGTCTATCCACTCCATGTTGTGAGGTAAAAGGAACATTTACAAAATGGTTTGATGCAGACCAAAGATACATCAATGTAGCCAATATTCTTCATAATTTTGATAGATATCAATATCGAAGAGTCAATACACTACCTTTAGGAATCATGAGGAATAAACAAGCTTGTGGAGAAAAAAGTCATGGTTTCAAATCGTTGTCCAATGGTGGTAAGATATTTAATGCTTGGTAATTGTTTTCCATCCTTTTCAAATGTCTTATCCATTGTTTATCTTGAATAATCACCTCTTAAGAAAGGAAATTAGTCACAATAATGTCAATTTTGTATTGAGGATGGCTATCTATCTGAAAAATTAGTTTTTGAAAGCTTGTTCCTCTTCAATTGTGTTTTAAGTTTTATTTTAAGAAAGAAAATCCCATTGAAGTTGGCAGAGGCCCGAGGGCCCAATAATTAGGGGAATTTTTAAGTCCAAAATGAGCCTCCTCAGGAAATAATAAATAATAGTTAAATTAATAAATAATATTTATGAAATTTTAAAGAAAAAGAAAGGAAACTAATTTTTTATTGTATTTTTAGCTTATCTCCTTATAGGATTACTCAAATGTCAAGTGTAGACATCCATTAGATGCAGGATTCAATTCCACATCCAACGTGTGTCTATTCTGCATATCTCTGAGTAGACCCACATCAAAGAAACAAATTGAAAATACATGAAACAAAGCACATTAAACACACTTTTTTCATGTATTTTCATTTTTTTCGATATGGGTCTACTCAAAGGCATGCAAAGTGGGTATTCATTGGATGTGGAATTGAATTTTGGATCCAATAGGTGTCTACACTTGAATTTTGAGTAAACCTATAAGGAGACAAGCAAAAAATACAATAGAAAAGTAGTTTTACATGGTTTTTCATATATTTCCATTTCTTTTCAATGTGGATCTAATTAGAAGTATGTGGAGTGGGTACTTGTTGGATGTGGAGTTGCATTATGCATCCAACTGGTGTCAACACTTGACATTTGAGTAAACTTATAAGTAGATAAGCTGAAAATACAATAAAAAAAATAGTTCTCTTCTTTTCCTTCCAAAATATTTTCTCCTATATATGACATCATCATCTTGAATCCTATTGGTTATTTTAAAGTTAATTTTGTTAGTACATTTTTTTTGTTTTGAAGCCCATTTTTTTATCTCAAAATTCCCCTAATGATATTTTCCAATCTCTATGAATATCGATCATATTCTTTTTTCTTGGCAAAGAAACAACCCTTTAGCCATCATTTTTTTTTCTCAAACAAAAAGATGATATTCCTTGAGTAGCATAACACCAGGTGAATCAATATAGTGATAAGTTGATAAAAAAGTGGACACTACAGGCTCATGGAAATGTTGTATACTACAGTTGAGTGAGTTACAAGTCCAATGTAAATCAAAATTTAAATGAATTCAATTTAAGAGTCCAATAAGTGAAGAGAAATGTTATTCCTATTGTAAAGGTAGAAATTGAAGTCAAGAGATCAATGCCCAATTAATTTTAAGAGAAATTGCTTGTAGGGAATTCTAGATTTTTAAAGATTCAAAGTAGAAATTATTGCCTGAGTAGTACCAACTATAATGGTGAGATGACGAAGGTTTCAAATGATAGATAAGAAGCTTGATATTATGTACTACAATATTTAATAAACGGATATTATTTTATTGGTGTTGAAGTGTCCTAGATCCACCTCTAAAAAAGGGGATCTTAGGCACACTAGCATACTTGTCTATGTTGGTGAATTTTTCATAGAGGCTCTTTTTGTTTATTTCTTGTTGCACAAAAATTGTCACTTTGACATTCTGCAATCTGTGTGAGTCTATCACCACTCATACTTTCCTCCTTTGCAAGTCTTAAACCTCAGTTCTTCATGTCAAGCCTTGAAAATAAGAGAAAGCCCTTAAAAATCTCTAAAACTCGGGTTTCACACTTTCTCTTAGCATTACCTGCGGTCCTGCACCTAATGGTCATGTCCCCTGCGCACCTGACCACTTTGTCTCTATGTTATGGGTGCAGACCCCTGTAAAAGTTAAAAAGGCACAAGTACATTCTTAAAAAACTCACTTTGAGTTATTACTGGAAGCTTCTAGAGGGAATCTTGAGGTGGCAAGTTCGCTCCTTTAAGGTTCATGCATCCCAAACCTTAAGGAGCTAACCCCTTGATGAGAGGAGCTTATCCCTTTGAAGGAGGACTCTATCCCTTCATAGGTGGACTTGTAACCTCCTTCCTTCGCACTATAAAATGATACATTGGGCTAGTTACTGGGAGGTTGAAAGCTGAATACTTTTGAGGTGAAATGTTGCTGGAACTTAGTCTTCCTGATTAAGCTTTTGAGAGGAGAGATTACATATGTTTTTGATCTCATTTGGAAGAGAGTGAGGCTTGTCAAAGTAGAGGAGATTCCTATTTGGACCCTGGGAAGAGCTTGTACAGCATCAAGGCACCAAAGGTTGTAAAGTTCTTATATTTCAAAGTTATTACAATCAAGTTTATTTTTCTCAATAAGCTGTGTTTTATGGTTTATTTTATGGATTCCTTGATCACCATGATGAACATGATTTATTATATTAGCTATGCAGTTGTTATTTGATGTGTGCTTGTTTGTGATTGCAGGTTCTCTAAAGGAAGCTCTTTCGGACGATTGAAGCATGGCTGCTACAAACTAGTGTTGGACTTAAGGTAGGGTTTAAACACCTCTTTAGTTTTTATTAATGAATCACAATATGTTTAGAGAAAGGTAGATTTTCTTGTTCTACTTGTTGCTAGATATATATTGATACTAGGGAGATCAGCCTTGTTCGCAAGATTGATTTATTGGGCCAACAAATTGGAAACTCCATTGGGGAACTGAATTTAGTTTTTTTATTTTCCTTTGTCTTTGACTTGAGAAACTTGTTCTTGTTTCTGGTTTTTGCTTGATGTGTGTGGGATTGGGTAGTTTTTAGGATTTGGATTTTTTGTTGTTTTTTCGAAATTTTTAAGAGGACGACATGTTCTTTTTACAATACAGTGCGGACATCTCCGCACTGTTCCTTTAGTGCACAGAGCGGTACCACATCTGGTTATACTGGAAGCCTACGGACCCTATCAAAATTTTTGAAAAACGTAAAATGTTTTCATCCAATTAAGTTTATGTTTTATTTACGATTTTTAGTCTTTACCTAGATCTACATGTGTCCTGTCAAAAGTCTCTTGTGAGTAAGTTCCATTGGTGTTTTTGTTTTAGATGATTTTCTAGAAGTTTTGCATCCCTGGATTGTTTTTCACTTGGTCTCTGTAGTGACTCAAAGATTAGAAGCCTAAGAAACCTTAGATCACCCTGGTATCTTTTTGTCTTCTTGATGAGTCTGGCTAGTTTGTGAAATCTGCTCTTGGTGAGAAATAGATTTCGTTTCTCTTTGCAAATCTTTGAATGAACTTGGTCATAAGTTGTGAATTTCATTTTTATAAAAGAAAACATAGCTAGGTGTTTTTGATTGATTTGTTATTCTTAACAAATTAATCCTTAGTTTACTAAACAACTAAGTAAAATGTCTCCGAAAAGATTTGAAGCTTTTATTTCGATTAGCTTTTTAGAATTTTTAGATCTCAAGATTAGTTTTTCATAGTTTTGAGTGTTTTCTAGAAATTGTGGAATCTCTTTTGCAAGAATTGTTTTCTGTAGTTTTGAGTGTTGAAAAAGAAAAAGGGATTTAATTTTTGTGAGCATAATTAGTAGTCTCCTTTTGAGTTTATTGCAAAAGACAAAAAGGATTTTCTTTTCATTTACATGTTGAAGGAAAGATTTGTTTTTCAAAGAATTGCATTCCCAACTCTTTCTTTTAGCTAGAAATTCATTGAAGGAAAAACAAATTGTTTATCATTTTAGGTGCATTTTTAGTGTTTTTGGAGTCGAGTCTTCACACCATCAAAGTTTCATATCCATACCTATTGAATTAAGAAACAACCCATAAAAGTAACGCTTAATTAAGTTGATCTAGCAATCTTTTTATTTCTAGGGCTCTTATCATCAATATAGTTTAGGCTAGTATCTTGGAGTAGGGAGTAATTAACTCTCCAAGATAGTTAAAACAAACAAGTAGCTATATCTTGTGGTAGGAAATGAATCCAATTGTAATTGATATAATCTGGGAAGCTCCTCTTAAAGGAGTCAATCACAATATCATGTCCGAACCTTTGAGACAATCAAGTCTGTGTCATTGGGAAAGATAACAGATTTGCGCGTATTAAAAACGGTAAACCTTAGATTAACCATTGTCGAGGAGCTTGGGGTCACTTGTTGGTAAACCTTGGATTGATTATGTCGAGGAGCCTTCAAGGGGATTGAGCTTTGTTATTCTGCCCTTGTGCATAGATCGGATCGTAGACTGTTCCCCCAGTTGTATTTGTTACTATTGGTAACCTTAGTGACCATAATATTAAGATTCTTTCGTAAGGTGACGGTGAAGGACGGGTCTCACTGTACCTGGAGCAGACATCGACTAGACTCACTTGGACTCTTTGGGGGGTTCTCTTCACTCGAGACGGTTTTACGAAGAAACTTGTGCCAGTCTGTTTCATTAAGCAGGTTTTCAGGGTAACTATTCCAACTGCCATTTCTGTATTGAATTCTACGACGTTGGATTTCATCATCAACCAATGTTTTTGGTACGGAAAGATACTGTTTGTGTGTGGTTTGAACTCTTAGATTTTTTTTTTTTGGCATGTGATTCAACTGTTTGGTTCTTTAGAGACTTTAGGTGGTTTTATTGAGATTTTCTTTGTTTGCGTGTGAAGTAATTAAATATTCAATTGTGGCTGAATTATCGAGGCAATCTCGTAGACTTCAGGGGCAACCTCCTGAATATACACCAAGCCAACTTGAAGGGATACGAGCTCTTGTATCACCTAGTGATAGTAGAGTTGGGTCACCGGAAGCCGGAGAATCATCTTTAATTTTTCATCTTGATTATCCAGTTCAAGCATCAGAGTATATTTCTGAACCAATTTCATTTTACGAAGTTACTGGTAGTATTTCTTCTACTAGTGAATTAATTGAAGAACCTGAAATTTCTGAGCCTGAAACTGAACCTGCTGTTAGCCTCCTGCTGCAACAGGTTACTCATATTTCATGATTGACATTTTTACAGACCAAATATGTCATAATTTGCATGCTGCAATGCTCCATATTTGCTAAACAGTCACCAAGCAAAGAAGGCTACTCAGAGTTCATCTAACTGCTTTCCAAATTTTGAGAAGTTATTCCAGTTTTGTACAATTTTAAGCTAAAGGGAGGTCCAAACACTTAATCTTGGTCTCCCTAGGTCTCATTTCCTGTTTTTAGAATATAGAGGATAAAAATTTGTCCAAACAGCTTAATCTTGGTAGATTCTTAGAATTGGAGAGAATCAAGGAGCCCAATTGCTTAATCTTGGGCCCTTGGAAGAAAAAAGGTAGTTTGTATGATAGGGAGTATAAAAAAGAAAAAATTGAAATGATGGGTCTGCAAGTCTAAGTGCACCCAAACCAAAAGAAGAAAAAATGTTAGGTAAGTAGGCTGGGTAGGTAGTTTTGAGGTTGCAGAATCTTGATTGCTGATCAGTTCCATATTTTCAGGGTGTCATCTCTACTCAGGACACAATCACCAGGCAGTTTTATGTGAAAGAGCTCAAAACAGGCATAACTAACTAACTTTCTTCATCTCCCCCAAATCATTAACTAATTTCCCCAAAAAGAGGTCAAGATCTGCTTGATATCTCTTAGTTTCATCATTTTCATGTCATTAGCTTGGGTGAAGACCTGCTCCACTCAAAGAAAATCCATACTCTCTCTATAAGGTTCTATCTCCCCTTTTCAAGCCTAAGATTTCTGAAACTTAGCACTTTCTTTTCATCTCCATATTAACTACTAACACTATTATTTAACTCCCTATATTTTCCTCATCCCCCTACTAAAACTATGTAGATAGTCCCCTTATGTAAATATCCCCTCCCCCTGGTTGAAATATAACCATAAATACTTCACTAGGAATTACTAAGTCACCTGGACTTTAGTAAGAACCCTCCCTCTGCAAAACTTTCCACTCCCAAGTGTATGGGCCCCTTCCAAACACTAAGGGAACCCTTTCCAAATGCTAAATAACCCTCCCCGCGCATTCTTCTATGAAAAATATTAATGTTTGTTTGATAAGTTTTCACCGCGCAAACACACTTACCCATTTTCTAAAGTTAAAAACCCACTGCGCCGTGAAAAATTAAGCCTTTAACGCGCGCGCGCCTTTGCTAAACCCCGTGCATCTCCCTTTCCCGTCCACTGTTGGATCGCCTCCCCCAGATCCGACGGTCCTTGATCACATCGCGTGCCCAATTACGGTGGTAGGTTACCACCCGATGTCCTACGGTTTTACCGTCGTACACCGGGATAGGTGGCGGCCTCCCATTGCATCGAGCCGCCCTTGATAGAAACCACTTCCATACCAAAGGCGGTCTGACGCATAGGGAAAACCGCCCTCCCCTCACATAATAGGAGCGCCACCTCATCCTGCCAGGTCGCCTCCACGTCACCTCACCCTGCCTGCGCCCAGTCCACGTCACATTGCCACATCATCTTGATGACGTCAGCAGCTGACGTCACATCCGTACCAAAGAACCCACTACTGACATCAGCATGCTGACGTCATCCGTTGTACTGCTGATGTCATGCTAACGTCGGCAACCAAAAAACCGAAAATTCGTGCAAGAAGAAAAATCGTGCTTCAGAGCTCCGGAATGAGAAACGGAGGCAGTTTTCGATGCGCGATTAGCGCTTCACGCTAATCGCGCATCACTATGGGAAATAGGCCATATTGGGGAATCTTTAGGGAATATTTTGATTCCTTGGCCCATTTTTCACCGAAAAGGCCCGAAATTGCCCGATTTTGCCAAATTAAACCGATTTGAAGACAGGAAGAGACCAGAGACAAAGATTAAAGAGTATCAGATCAAATTCACAGAGAGAAAACACGTCAAAGAGTATCAGAAAGCGGCAGAGACCATCAATGTAGTGGCAAGAGGATCAGCGTAGATCTTAACAGCGACCCAAAGCAGGAGAAAATTTAATGCCTTCCAGCAAAGTCAAAGAAAGAGGGCGAGGCCACTCAAAACTCTCAAATCATGGTTATTGCACATTTAACTCGCACCAGAATAGAACTGTAGATCCCAAAGCACAGTTATTCCAGCAGTACTGCATCGAGGCTCCAAGGGCCAGATTACACCCCTTTTTAATCCAGCTACCTCTGACACAGTTCAATAGATATTTACCTGCATTTAATTTTGGCACAATTTTAGGTTTAGAAAGCTCTTTTTGCAGACCTGTTTTAGGTCAATTGTAATAAATAAGTTTGAGATATTTGCACTATAAAGACAGCCCTGAATACTATATTATGGGTTGGTGGGTTGGTTGGTTGGTTGGTTGGTTGATTAGTCAACAAGCTATCTCTAGTTGATTTTGCTCTGGGAGAGACTCGCACTATAATATCTGATAAGTTTCTATAATCAAAGACTGCTTATGAGCCTTGGAGAATAGATTGTTCACTGTGTTTACTGGTTGAAGAGTGATTATGGAATTCGCGTGCTGTGCATAACTCAATAAGTGCTTCTTACCTCTGTTTTCATTCATGAATTACGCTCTTAAACAACTGAAAGAAAGATTAGCTTAGAATTTGTTTAAATACACTCTATGCTCAATTTCTGTTGTTTCTATATGTTTTCCTTTGTTTAAGCATAAATATGAATTCCACATGGCTCATGTTTGCCTTAACCCAAGACAGTTATCCAGGGATTCTTCATTGCCCCTAGATAGAGATCATCTTTCCCTCTGTTAAGTTAAATGAGAGATTCTTAAGTGCCTCTCATTCCTTACATATCATTCATCCTTTTAGTCTGAAGATTGTGTTATGAGCAGCTATCCTGCTTCATTATTTCTCTTATGACCAGAAAGACGCACTGATAATCCTAACCCATGACTCCATGCCCAATGGTTTGAAACTTATCACTTCATAAATTTCCTCTCTGCCTGAAAGCATTTTCCTTCCATCCAAACACAAACAAAAACCCCTGAGCCAAAAGCTAGCCTAAAATCATAAACAAAGTTGAATCATTAAGAGAGAGCCCTCTCTGATTGCAGGTGGGCTAGAACCTACAATCCAAAGATTGGTTTGTGGTTACCTTGGCCGTATCCCTACAGGAGCCTAGGGACAACCTGAGTGTTAAAATAATGGCGACCATACTGGGGAACTCCTCAGATAAATTCACTAAACCAGTCTACAGCCCCACAGAGGAAGAAACCGACCTGTGAAGGCCTCGGTCGACCTGTGTCTTTTAGAAAAAAGTTCCCAAAAATAGAGTAGAAGCTGGCTCCTAAGAAGCAAACACGTGATACACGATCAAATCCTGATCCAAATTGCCCAGTTGTTTTTGAAAATCCGAATTTAATTCCTAAGATCATTAGAAAACAAAAGCAAAAAGAAGACCCAACTGTTGCGAGTCCTGAAATAGTTCAACTAAGCAGTGTTCCAGCCCCTGTCAAAGTTTTATTACGGTCAACCCCAAGTTCCCCTGGTTCATCACCTCCTTCTCCAAGCAGCTCCTCTACACCTCCATCCCATACTCCTACTACCACTACTACTCCTTCTACCCCGGTTGTTCCTGTTATCCCCGCTGCCCTAGTTGTTCCGCTTATCCCCATCATCATGGCTAGATAT
>APFE030884164.1:113369-128752 GCA_000404065.3 Pinus taeda | reverse complement strand
CACGTATTTGCCCACATTTTAGCTTATGCTCACGTCCACAAAGCGTGAGTGACTATTTTGCAGGTGAAAAACGAGTTTGGTGAGCCATTCTCATCAGTTCTTGAGCAGGTATTGAGCAGTGGAGGTAGGCAAGGAGTGGAAGAGATTTGGAGATCAGATCTGAGCTGTATTGTGTGTAACAGAGGTGGAGATACTTGTGAGAAGTATTGACTGTGTAATGTTACATGACTCAATCATTAATAGACAGATAGTTGGGGTTTTCAGCGAGAAGCTTTCCCGGGATACATACTGTGTTAATGTGTGAATGCTCTTGATGTTTTATTGTTATTGATGCTGCTATATTGATGATCAATGTAGAGGAGCTTATGTATTGTGTATGTATTCCACAATAGTACATGATTAGGATAATCTCCATTGAATATGTGTTTATTATTCAAAATTTCTACAGAAACAATATTTTGTTGAAAAAGTCTAGTTTTGATTTATTTCATTTCTACAAGTAGCATTAAAATTTCCCTTCTGCAAGTAGCATTAACATTTCTTTTATGCAAATTAGAATTAGAATTTCCATTATACAATTAGAATAAGTTGTGATTTTAAATTCATATATTAAATTTCAATTCAGTTCAACAATTATATTTCATTTTGTTTTGAATTAGTTTTAATGGAAAGATCATGTGCGGGGTAACACTTTGATTTAGTCTAACACTCATTCATATTTAGATTAAATTTCATCTCTGAAATATAACTCTAGCATGTATTATGCACATGCACTTCATAAGTACATGAACTTTGGTTGACAATTAATGAAGTAATTTAAACATCAATTAAATTACTCAATATTTTCAGGTCGTTTCCAAGGAAGTGTATATAGGGTTCCTTTTTATTTGATTTTCATATCATTTTAGATGCATTCAATTTTATAGATGCATGGTTAAAACATAATAAAATATTTTAGAATGCATGAAGAGGTATTCTAGGGGTAGATTTGTAAGTAGAAGTAGAGGACAAATTTCAATTCCCACATCACCACTCTCCTCTTCTAGACCACGTATTGCCACACCATCCACTGACACTCATATTCCATCCATAGCAGGTAGATATAAACTTCATGAGGTGCATAGATTTGAAATCCAACCTAAAAGTTCACCATATTATTCTATTGAAGTTGTAGTTGAAGAGCCCATATCCCCAACAAAAGGAGTAATATTCCTCTCTTCAATAGGAGAACAACTCTTAGGACAAGAACTAGAGGTACCTAGTGAATGAGAGGAAGAGTATTCTAAAATACCATTGGTAAAGGAACCACAAGAAGAGTTAGAAAATGTTATTAGTGAACCTTATATTAGCTCTGAAGAATCTACAATGGCAGAAGGGGAAGGATATGTACACAATGTCGATAGTGAACTTAGGATTGGAGGTGGAAAAGGCAAAGGAAGAAATTTAGGAGGAGGTTGAGGCTGAGGTGGTGGTAGAGGAGGTAGGGAAGAACCACCAGATCCTGATGGATTTCCTATCTTTGATGAATATACCACAACCATAATGGAAAATATTTCACCTTCTATTCTTCCTAATTTTTATGGATTAAAAAAAAAGGATCTGGGAACACTTCTTTTTGAGTTTGAAGTATTATGTATATCTCATGACTACTTACTGGATACTTAGAAATTGAAATTATTTCTAGCCACTCTTAATGATGGAGCACTTAAATGGTTCACGGGACTAGGAACACATACTATTAAAACATGGGAAGAACTGAAACATGTGTTCTTAGAGAAATATAGGGATTATTTTATGTCCCATAACCTTAAGGATGAAGTCTTTAAGATGATGCAAAAAGAGGATGGAATCCTTGAAGACTTAGTCGAAAGATTTGGCTATAATGTTAAAAGGGCTAGATGCATGAACTTGATGAAGAGACATTAAAATCTCTTTTGTTAAAATCTATAAGAGATGAGTGGATTGATCTTCTGAACTTAATGGGAAAAATAGAACTTTTTCAACTTTCATTTGGTGATATCTGTGATTTGTGCAAACACATATCAAGAGGTAAATATAGATCTAGTAAGAATTCAAGAGATCCAACCATGTTGAGAGTTAGTAAATCTGCAATTGGAATGGTAAGTAGAGAATAACTAGGAAATTTTCTTGAAAACTTGAAAATTGATATCATTGGGAATATTAGTGAGCAACAAGATACTCTCAAGATACAAAATAAGAAAAAATATGAGAATGTTGCATTATCTATTTTCTGCCCTAGGTGTACAAAGAAACATGCCTTGAGAGAATGTCCCCTTTATAGTATAGAAATTTGTGTCATATGTGCTAAAAATCATGATACAAGGGAATGCCCCTCAATACCTGGACTTAATGTTGTTTTTCAAGATGAGGCTAGAACAAGCCAAGCTGAATCACTTTGTTTTGTTCCTAAAAGACCATGGAAAACAACAACCAAATATGGCTCAAGGTTTCAATACTCAATATCAAACATATGCACAACCAAAAAGTAACTGGAAAAAACCTATAACTTGGAAACCTTGCCCCCCCGACAACCTCAAAATCCATCCTCGGCACAAGGTTGGAAAAATACATGTTAGGGAAATTGATTGCTTAATAAAAAAAAGCAACTAATCACCTAAACATTAATTATCAACCCAAGGAGCGCCCTTTTTATTTCAAGGAAATTGACAAAATATATGCAAGAAAATACCAAAAACTAACATTGGTTCTACATGATTATGTTCTACACTATCAAGATCATTTGACAAGAAATTATAAAATTTAAGACTTCAAAAACAATACCAAATTAAAAAGAAGAAAGTAAATGACAAGAAAAGAATTATGATAATCTCACAAATTAAAGCAATACTAAATTAAACCATACCTTGTAGAATTGGAAATTTAACCTATTTCACCCAATATAATTCAAATGCTAATCTACAGCAACAAATTAAATGAAATCTATAAATTGTGGGAAACAACAAATCTAGAAAATGCAACAACTAACAAATTACTTGATTAAAAAGGAAGTTTACTTTAAGTAATAAGAATTTAAATTTGAAGGAAAAAACACATAACTAAACTACTTGAGATGCTCAAGGCAGCACCTCATCCAAGGTAGTGGGCCCAACTGCCCAAGACTTAGTTTTGCCTTGAGAAATAACTCAGATCAGATTACAAATAACAGATGTAGAACTCAATGGATAGCTTCCTTCATTAAAACATATGAGAGAAATAATTACATAAAATTGAAGTTCTTAGATTTGCCTCCAATTCAACAATTGATCATTCTCTCCCCTCCCCCTCTCTTTGATCTTTGTTTTCATTTAAATACACAGAGAGCAAATGGAAGTTACAACAAAGTTGATTACAAACTGATTTGCATTACAAATTTGGATTGTCCAAAACAAATTGATCATCAAGATCAGATCTAAAATATCTTTCCATTAACATTCAGCAGAAATAAGTTGAATTTAGTATTGCAATTGGAAGAATTTGGAAAATGGTTGCAACAACAAATCTAAGAAAATCACTTTCATAGAACCTTGCATTTCTCTTGATCCGAACCGAATTTCTGAAAACTGTTCATTGGAAAATTAATTGGGTCCATTATGCACAAAACCCTTGTCTCATATTTTTAAGATTCATCTTCATTTTCTTGAAATGTCCAATAAAAAACTGTCACTTTTTATCCCAACGAATTTCTAAGTTGGAATACTTGATCATGAG
The DNA here is from genome assembly GCA_000404065.3 of Pinus taeda. Classification (NCBI taxonomy): domain Eukaryota; kingdom Viridiplantae; phylum Streptophyta; class Pinopsida; order Pinales; family Pinaceae; genus Pinus; species Pinus taeda. The sequence goes on along the minus strand of APFE030884164.1, from coordinate 125,023 downwards.
TTGGAGATCAAATTTGCAATCTGGAAGAGATCTTGTAGGCTAAAATAGTGAGTGACGTTATAACAAATTCATTAATAAACCATCATTGGAAAAATGATGCATAATAATCATCAGTTTATTAAAAATAAAGGAAAACAAGTATTATTTACTCACAAGAGTATAAATAACTATAAAATGGAATTATACGATAGATTATGATAAATAACATGATAAAGAATGGTAGAAATGGATGAAATAGATCTTAAAAAGTGATAATAATAATAATGAAAAAATATTTGTATGAACCACCATTGATCATGGACATCGATGAGGTGGGAACAATTCCTACAGTTGATGATTTTGTACCAAAATATCTCGATGAGTTACCTAAAGACATCATCCTTGATAGAAGAACTAGGAATTCATGTCAAGGAGATGTGGAATACCTTTGAGTTGGTTTCAAGGGGATGCACCCCAACAAGGCAAAATGGCTAGAGAAGGAAAGAGTGAGGGAACAATTCCCTCACTTGCCAATTAACTGATAAAAGGTTTTGGTGGTCCAAAAGCTCTTCATTGGGGAGGATTGATCTAGGTGGATCTTCAGACACAATGGCATGGAAAATCTCAAAATTCAAAGTGGAAGAAAAGCAAGTATCTTGATGTCAAATCAATGTGCTCGTCACCCTGGTTCCAACGGTGTGAATGGCACTCCAATCCGAGTCCAGACGATGAAGTTATGGTAGAAAGAAGATTGTCTTGTCCCTTTGGAAAAGGAGGCATTTTCTCTAAAAAATGGCTTTAAGCCTTTAAAAGGAAAATTGCAATTGGAGAAGTCAATAGGTGGGCTTAATGCAGGCACAGTGGAACCCTTGATCAGTGATATTTAACTAAATCGCAATCGGGGTAAGTGATCGACGATATCAGGATGGAGCGATCAGATTGGCGGATCAGGTCAGTGAAACACAAGGGATAAGACCAGGACCCCTGGGCCATAGCGATGCGATATGCATATGCGATAGGGTCGATGCGATACGCCGATGTTGGCAATATCGACGATCAACGATCGACGATCGACAATTCCCCGCTATCAGGACTATTGAACCAACGATATGTCGATTGCGATATGGGGGCCGAACCCAATGGGTATATAAGCCTGATTTCATATATGTTGAAGTCTGTTTTTTTTGGAATTTTCAATTTTTTGTGTATTACCTGTTTAAGCAAAAAAAAGGCTATTTTAAAGGGGTTTGTTGCATAGAAAGGTCGGATGGTCGGCCTATCGATTATTTCAATACAACGACTTCTATTATAAACAAAACAACCTCTGATTCAAGTGCGCCTGTAACCAAAAGAAATATTATAAAGCCTGATGAACACAGAAAGGCAAGGGGGAGAGGATTTTTGGCACACAGTTTGAGGCAACCGCTTGTAGGAGGGGCGATTGATAATTTTGTATGAATTGGGCAAATTTTATATGGTTTATGCCCTTCTCAACACCACGAATGTAGTGGTGCTATCCATTTCTCCATCTGAGTTCTCCATTTCTCAACCATTTTCCATAATAGAGGTATAAGACTCATTTTATGTAACTGATGATTGTATTCTCTTCTTTTCATGCCATTTAATAAATGAAGGCCTCCCCATTGATCAAGCAGGGCCCGAAGATGTAGTCTGAGTTGGATGAACTCCGTTATCAAGTCTTGTTGTCTTCTTTTTGTGCCTTTTACATGTTTCTTCTTCTTTCTTGTGTGCACATTAAATTCCTATGTTAAGCTACAATTTTCAGATGTGATTCTTTTCATATATCTATAAGGAAAAGATCCCTGGATCACTCCACCATGAGCATCATTGTTCGATCAAAACCCAATGGAGCCAAGTTCCTTAAGGCATATCCATGGGTCAAAGAATAGTTGCATCAAGTGGGTTAGCTCAATTTCTTTGAAAATTTTGATGGGGATGAGATAGAGGTTACTAAATATTTTTCTCAAGATTTTGATGATGTAGAGGTAGAAATTGGTGACATCAAACTAAAACTGACATAATCCATAGTGGCAAAAGCTACATAATTACCTAGAAACAGATAAAGTTGGTTTAAAAACAAGAAAATCAAGGAGAAATAATGGATAAACTCCCTCAGAGTATCAAGTATGGACATTTCTATTTTTAAAAAGGGAATTCCAATCACAAGATTGAAAGGAAAATGGGGGAATTTATTGTTAGTTATTAAAAAATTCTTAACCTATGAAGGAAGGTTTCGAACCATGTTCTTTTATCATGCTTGACTTCTTATGCATTTTATTAATTGGAATGAGATAAATTTACCATATTTCTTACTTTGTATCCTTAGGAAGAATGCCTATAGTGTGAAATGAGAATAAAAAACCATTGATAATGCCCTCTATCATCATGGACCCATTAAAATCCTCATAGAAGCACACCTAAAAGCCAAAGGAGATAATTGGAAAACAAATTTAGTTCACAATCACTTTGTAGAAGCCTAGGAACAGGAAACAAGTATAAAGTTCAAAAGAAATCGATGAAGGTCACTCTTAAACCCTAACCCTGAAGAAGAAAGTAAAAAGGAGGTTTCAACTCTTAATGAAACAGAGGCATTTTAAGACCCATTTGAAGATGACACTCCTCTCTGCCAATTTTTGTAAAACTTAAAAAAAAAATGAAAAAAAAAATGTTATAAGAAAGAAAGCTAGCTCAAGTCTCAAGCTACTTGAAGAAAAAAATGAATAACTAGAAGGAAAGAAATAGGGAAAAACCAACAAAATAAAAAGCATCCAAAACAATGAAAAGTCGATGATGAAATTGAGAAGAAGTGGGTGAATTTATAAACTTTCAAATGTGCAATCTCCAGAAGTAGTTAATATTGAAGAAGAAAATTATAGGACACCACCCTAGGCCCTGAGTTTGACAAGGGGGATACCAAATATTGATACAGTACAACAAGAAATCTATGATTATGTGTAATCTTTGGAGCAAAGAGTGCAACAAAAGGTAGGTTCTTCTTCTCAAAATCAAGGAAATATATTCAATGAAGAAACCCATCTATCAGATAACATTCCTGAAAAAGAATACAAATTTGAAGATGTTTTAAAGGAAGATATATATGAATTAGAAGTTCTCAATAAAGATCTCAAACAGGAACATGAAGCAGTAAAGGTACAAAATGGAATATTAAGGACTCAAAATGGCAACATACTTTTGAATTTATGCCATGGGTACAAAAAGAACAAGTATCTCAAAGAAAAAAATAAATTCCTCAAGAATAAAATTAGAGGGTTACAGAGCAAAATCTTAATGAAGAAACCAAGGGAAGTGTTTCATATTAAGAAGAGAAAGAAGAGCACTAGTTTGGATGTTTAGCATAAGCATTAGAGACAATACACTGAAGAGAATTAGGAGCAAATTTTGAATTCTTTTTTTTATTTTTTATTTTATGCATGAGGACATGCAAAACCTTCAATGTGGGGGAACATTGAAGTCTAAAATTTTTCTCTTTTTGAAAATCCTTTTTCCTCTCCTTTATCTTTTTTTTTTTACAATTTTGTTGCAGATTCAATCCAAACAAAGTCATCATAGATATGCTCAAGCATCCAAAAGGTATTGGTCATCCATGTTCTATAATCTATTGCTTCCTTATGAAATATAATTGAAACATTTATACAACTACAATTTTTTTTCATTCCATAGCTCATCAATAATTACACAGCCATCTCCATGGTTAGATAGGTTTTAGTGCACCAGAGAATGAATGAAAGGTACTAGCGTATGGAAAATGATCCACATATGAATACTCACATGTCCTTGTGATTTGAAAAATCACATAGATTGGGAGATCTAGAAGTCAAACCAGAAGTCAACACTGGCTATAACAGTCCACCCATTAGGCAGATTTCGAAGGAAGTTTGTGGCAAGATCAGGAGAGTGTAGAAACAATTTAGAGGTTGACATGTTCGATCAAAATCCATCATGATTTTCTCTTTCAGTAGAAAATCATGAGGAGATATAATTTTATATTAATTTTACTTTTTAGTTGTCATATTAGCTAAGTTTCCTCTCGGCATAGGACTCTTAGAACAATTTTAATAAGAAGTGTATAAAAATACTTGAGGTGAGACTGAAAGACAATAATTTTTATAGTTAATTATTTGCAATATTTGTTGAAGACTTCTACAATTAATATAATAATATGTTTCCTAACAAATGTGTGGTTAATTGAATTAATTTGGTGGAAAAATTGCACTCAATGGCAGGGCCCCCTGGAGAGTTGCAAGAGTAGATTAGTTTCTATTCATGTTTACTATAATTTGATTACCAGATAGTTCTCTTTCATTATAATATGCCAATGCATTTTATTTGACAATTTCTAGGTTAAATTATCTTTGTTCATAACAAACAGAGTGCTCATAAAACCAAAAAAATATTTACTTTTCATAATTCATTTCTTTTAGAAGTTTCATTTCATAGCTCAGTTAATTCCCCAAGTAATTCCATGGATGATGACCAGATGAATTTCAAAGTTTAGTCACACACACCAGTAATCCTTTGAAGTTACAAGTTGAATCAATATTTTGTTGAAGAAGTATAGTTTTGATTTATTTCCTTTATGCAAGTAGCATTAAAATTTCCTTTACGAAAATTAGAATTAGAATTTCCATTTTGCAATTAGAATAAGTTGTGATTTTAAATTTGTAGATTGAATTTCAATTCAGTTCAACAATTAGATTTTATTTTGTTTTGAAGTGGTTTTAATGGAAAAGACATGTGTGTGGTAACACTTTGATTTAATCTAACACTCATTCATATTAACATTAAATTTCATTTTTGAAATAGAACTCTAGTGTATATTGTGCACATGCACTTCATAAGGACATGAACATTGGTTCACAATTAATCAAGTAATTTAAACATCAATTAAATTACCAAATAGGCATGTTGGCCTCATGGTGTTGGCATTGATGTCAACCTAGGATGTCTGTCTAAGGAGTCAACTATGGATTCATTTGTGTTTGCATTGATGTCAACATGCTTGGAGGTTTTTCCATGGTTATCAAAGGATGACATGTCATTGAGGTGTTTATGATAGTTGCATAGGATCTATAGTTTTTGGAGAAGCTTGCAAAGGAATATGGACAAGTTCTGGAAGAGTTGGAGTAGTTTGAATTAGATCTAGGTGGAGAAACATAGTGTTGGGCATGGAATCCCCCCACAACATGTTTTGGGGCTCAAAGCCCAACTTTTGGTGAAATAATGTTGTAAGACTCCGCGAATTGTGGGCGCATAGCATGAAATGTATGTTGAGTCATAGGGTTGTCAACCCTAAGTTTTGTAATGTAATGTCGGCCTACCCATGTTCTGCAGACCATGGGATTGTTAAATAGAGCGAGGCTCTAAGTTGTAAAGAAAATAGGAGATACATAGAGGAACGAATGGAGTCTAGAAGATAGCAAGCATACAGAAAAGGTTTAAGCGCTTTGGGTTGTAGTAGTAGGAAGAGGCTCTGCAGCTAATTGCGTAGAGGCCTAGTAGAGTCTGCAGCTAATTGCGTAGAGGCCTAGTAGAGTCTGCAGCTGAGTGTGCAGACCCCTGCAGCTGAGTGTGTAGGGAGGAGTCGAGTCTGTAACTAGGGAAGAAGAATAATAAAGAGAAGTTTGATTCCAAATCTTGTGTATCTTTTCTTGTGCTATTTCCTATTTAATTATATTGTTTTCTTTATTGAACACACTTATATCAATGCAGAACATTGTTAAATATAACTAGACACATACTGATAAGCTGAGTGATCGACTAATATGAAGTTAATAGTAAGGAATCGTGTAATAACATGGATCGCGCCTCGAGCATGGCTATGCGAAGGCAGCATCGGGGCTGCGAGGTACTGACAGATGCACGTAGCGACACGCACACAGGGTCAAACCGAGGATCACCGAAAATCATCAGACATCTCTAGGGTGTGGAAACCTGGTTCTAGTACCCTCCCATACTACTTTGGGTGAAACCTCAGTCCACGCTCTGCAAATTGTTGCCAAAAGGTCCAGTAGTACTGGGATTTGTTTGGCTAAATCACCTCTGAACCTGGGTCAAGCCCCTACAAACCAACACGTGGTTCTGTTTCCAAGACTGAGATCTGCATAAGGGATGTCTGATGTCGTGTCACCAGAATCCAACCAAGAATGAAATTGAAGGGTGGTTGGACAAGAAGATTCATGAGTTCATGGTGCAGGAAAACAGGAATCCGCGAGTATCTAAGGAACAATGGTGGGAGCTACCACTACTTATATACAGAAATCCACAAAATTTTCTTTGCATCCTTTCCTTCGAAGCTGTATGAGTCGATCACGAAGCTAGCAGACAGTCAGGGAAGGTGTAGGCTTGACAAACCCATCGTGTGGACCCCAGAATTAGTGCGCAGACTAGAAGTGTCAGGAGATAAGATCGCACGAGCTATGGACCATTGGCTTGATTGAATTATAGGAGGATTTATCACTAAGTTCGCGGTAGATACAACCGTCAGCTATAGTGAGGTGGAATGATGCTTCCTCAAAGGACCGCGAGGTAAGTATATTAAATATTTGAACACTTGGATTTGGATGTTATTGTGTGAAAAGCGAGCTATGCGAATAAATTAATGTTTGGGACTACGCAAAGTGGAAAGATCTACATAGACGAAGGTAGTGAAGAATTAGAAACTAGTCCCTTAATTTCACCCTTGCAGGAAAGCGAGGAAGACCTCGCAAAAGTTTCTCTCAGAAGCACAGTCAGTTTGATAAGGCAGCGAATTTCGCGTTTACCATCTCCACCTACACTCCCACCCATATCACCCTCTTCACCTCCATCTCCACCCACCTCACCTCTCGCCACCACCATAGTTCAGTATGACGAGTGTGATCAAACTGCTGGTATTCAAAGGAGTAGGGAATGAAGATCCGGATTAATTCTAGTTTGTGGTAAGGGTGGTATGGAAAGGACAAGGAGTTGTGGATGACAATATAAAGAAGGTTTGGTAAGCATTCTAATGACCATCCAAACATAGAAATCATAGAAATCTAGACCGCGCTAAATAGGGAATTTGGCAAGCCAAAGTCAGAGACACAATTAATTATCGGGTTTGAGGAGATTGCGATGCTCCTGGGGGAGAACCCCTAGGATCTAGACTAGAGACTGAAGAGTATGATTTGAGAAGCCAACATAACTTTGATGGATGGGCAGCACCATGCATGGTTTGTAGCGTCACTAACACCACATTTAAGGATGGCGCTGTCACAACAAATGCTTTCCACCTAGGATGAAGCTTTGAAAATAATAATAAGATTGCATGAGACCCCTATACAAGATCTTGGTCTGGGAGTCCAACAAATCCACGCACAACTACACAATTTTTGTCTGGAAATGCAAAACTTGAAACAGGATATGACACCTCAGCCAGAGGCGCGAAGGAGGTATGGTGCATAAAATGCAAAGGCCAGGGGCATGACAAAGACCACTATCCAGTTTTCACGAATTACTTGGCGGGAGGAGGGTCGATGCCATTAAGACCTAAGGCACAAGCAGGACCGAGCATGGAACCTACACTATGGTGCACGATTTGTCAGATAGGAGGAAAACACACTATGAATAATTGTCATCTATTGCAGAAGTATAGGCAGACGTTCCAACAATTGTTTGGTAATTTCTATAGTTTGGTAGGCCATGATGAATGCACTTGCAGAAGCTACGAACTAATGATGGATCAGCCTCCTTCTTATAGGGTATAGACTGAAATGTGAACCCTTGACCCAAATGTCGGAATGGCATGCACTGGATTTCAAGGGCACGAACGAGGTTGAGGTGGAATGGGACCAAGAAGGGGTCGCATATAACTAATTTGTTACAATTACAGAGGTCTAGGACACTATGCCCGCGATTGTACAAATCTGACGAGGACATCATGTTTGTAATGTACTCAGTTTGATCACGAGGCAGAAGACTGCCCTACATTGATAGCGAGACTACATGAAGAGGGGGTACTCCAGCCTCCTTTGACTCACAATTTGCAAATGATGAGGTATGAGCTGCGCAAAGAAGACCCGAATGTAAACATAGTGCTCAGAAGCGGTATCACCACTGGAGATGATAAAGGTAAGCAACTAGAAGAAAGTGTGTGAGTTTGCAAGGCTCCTATAAAGGAACCTGAATTTGATTTAGAGCATGTGAAGGAGACGTTCATGGAAGCTAAGAAGAGCTTCACAGAGGCCTCCACTTTAGGTAGTAAGGATCAACTAGAACCAGGGATGGATCCTTCAATGCTCACTACCTTTTCTGAGACATGCATGAAGCTCCTGTGTGATAGCAAGGTAGTAAAAGGACTACAGGAAATTATCACGAGGTTGACTGTGCAAATCAACGAGTATGAAATGGATCAAGTAATTCTGGATCTCGGATCGGACACGAATGTAATATCGAAACAAAAATGGGAATGCATGGGCAGACCCACACTACAATGGTCTCCTATTCAATTACGAATGGCTAACTAGTAGAAGATCTTACCCATGGGAAGATTGCAAGGAGTAATGGTTGATATTGAAGGTGCGAGCGCACTGGGGGATTTTGAAGTGTTAGAGATTGTCGATGACAATAATCCCTATCCTATGCTACTAGGAATAGACTGGGCCACCGATATGAATGGAGTCATAAATCTGAAGAAGCGCAAAATGAGTTTTGAGAAAAAGTCACTACACGTAGTAGTACCGCTAGATCCAGCCAAAGGAGCATGATACACTGAACCGATGCACGACGATGATAGTGATGCCGATCTCGATTGCATCTCCAAGATAACCACATGAGAATAGGATTGGGTGAACTTGACTGCAGATGGTAGGATTTTGTGGGAGCGTGAAAGCTCCTGCACTTTGAATTCAGACAAAGAAATAGAGCGATGGCAAAATCAGCTACACGAAGTAACAATGCTTAATTTCAACATTATGGTTAGATCACTACGATGCGTGACAATAGAGGTAAGGGATCTGCCTATGTATGATGGGTTGATAGTGGTGGATGAATTCTTAAACAAATTTGAAAGCACAGTACCAGAACGACAATAGTTTGATGCTCTAAAATGGGCACTATGCGTGACGCTTGCAAGGTGGTGGGGTACGCATCAGAGAAGCTACGAAGACTGGTGTAGATGCAGGAGGATGATGCACCTACAATTTGGGAAACCACAGATACAGCTAGTAGACAAGTATGACAGACAGGATGATCCACATACACACCTCACAAAGTGGACCAAGATCTACGGGGAAGAGCCATAGCCTGAATGGGTACATTTGTTTTATCATACCCTGGATGTCATACCCATGATTTGGTATACTGAGATAGAGCTCTGCCATGGTATGAATGAATGGGATATATTGCGTGAGGCATTTCTATTAACTTTCACGTTTGAAGATCATAAGTGGGATACTATTGATGATACGCTACAGGCAGTAAAAGCAGTTATCTTCAAAATACCCCAGAAGCCAATGGAAGTACTTCAGCCAGAATGGATGACACAGCTAAGCTGCACACAAGAGTGTTACAATGTAAATGTTGAGGAGGATGAGGAAGACCCATGAAATACCAGCATTCTAGAAATGGAAGGCTGTTGCAAGATTCGACGACCATCAATTGAGGATCCCGACATCACCCTGCCACTAAAAAAAAAGCATGTAAACATTGGAATGGAGGCAGAGCTGAAGTACACAATGCTTGGGGACTATTGGGATGATGCCATGGTGGATAAGGTCGCTGAGTTACTCCTCGAATACCAAGACTTGTTCCCAACCAAAATTATGGACTTAAAAAGGATCGTTGGCAACCTAGGGATGATGAAGATGACCTTGAAACCCGACATGAAGCTAATTAAGTAGCGACCTTACCACTTGAATCTGAAATAGAAAGAAAAGGTCTATGAAGAATTAGACAAAATGCTCACAGCTGAAATTATTGAACCAGTGGAAGAATCCGACTGGGTGAGTCCTATGGTAGTACAAGAGAAAAAACAGAAGGGAGAAATAAGAATATGTGTGGACCTCAGGAAGTTGAATGACGCCTGTGTACATGATCCATTCCCGACACCATTCATAGATGAAGTACTAGAGAATGTTGGCGGCATACTCATTCAAGGATGGGTTCTCAGGGTACCATCAAATCAAGATCACGCCGAAAGACAGGAGAAAAATGACCTTCGCAATAGAATGGGGCTTCTTTCAATACACCATTACGTCATTTGGACTGAAGAATAGACCATCCATATTTTCGAGCATCGTTGTGCCTGTGTTCAAAGAATACATCCACAAGTTCTTAGAGGTCTATCTGGATGATTGGATTGTCTTTGGATTAGTTAAGCACCATGTAGCAAGCTTATGCTTGATGTTGGATACTTACCGCCAACACCAGATTCAGCTAAACCTTAAGAAGTGCACATTCGTTATTCCCTTTGGAAACCTGATGGGACATGTGGTTTGTAAACAAGGACTAATGGTGGACCCTATGAAGATTGACATTATTCTAAATTTGGAAGCACCACGAAGTGTTAAACAATTGCACGATACCTTGGGACACACCAGATACTATAGGAAGTTTATCAAAAGTTATGCCAAAATAATAGCACCAATGGAAAAGCTGTTGAAAAAGGATATTACATATTGTTGGAATGATGATTTCATGAAGAGTTTGGATGTCCTAAAGGGAAAACTGGCCTTCAATCCAATCCTTGTCTTCCCAAAATGGGATGTGGAATTTCATGTACATGTTGATGCGTCGTGTATTGCGCTAGGAGTAGTACTCACATAGGAGGGCGCAGAGGGCATGGATTAGCCGATTGCATTTGCAAGTCAAATATTGTCCAAAGTAGAAAAGAACTATTCCACGATCGAGCGCAAGGGGTTAGCGATGGTGTAGGTGCTCCAAAAATACCAACACTATTTATTCGGAGGACATTTCAAGATGTCTACCAACCATTCCACGTTGAAATACCTCATGACTAAGCCTGTGTTGTGGGGCCGCATATGCAGATGGCTCTTACTATTCCAAGAATATGATTTTGAGGTCATAGTCAAGTGGGGACACTTGAATGCAGGACCAGATCACTTGTCACAAATTGAGAATGGTGAGGAACCCATGAATTTGGAGGAGGGACTACTTGACGCATAGCTCTTTGCAGTGCGCATCATGGATGGACACTTCGAATATATATCCATTTTGTAACAACAGGGACTGCGCCGAAGGAATGCTTAGTCCAATAGAAAAATAAATTGGTGGTGCATGTGGTGGAATTTTCTGTCATCATGGAGCACCAATACAAAATGGGAAATGATGAGATATTTCGAAGATACGTACCTGAATTTGAAATAGGTTAGATCCTCACGGAAGCAAATGGGGGCACTGTAAGAGGACACTATGCAGGATGTGTGACTGTGCAAAAGATTCTTTCCGTAGGGTTATGGAGGCCAACCCTACATCAAGATTCGAAAGCGCACTGTAAGGCCTACGATATATGTCAAAGGAATGGAAAATCATCGCAGAGGGATGATGTTATGAAACCAACTCACAAAAAGATAGAAAAGAGAGATCCACGCCTTAGAATTCAGCCTCTTCGAGGGGGCAACCTCCTTTACATTACATAAATGAACAATTCTTCGATG
>APFE030884164.1:58294-111102 GCA_000404065.3 Pinus taeda | reverse complement strand
ATAATAATGTAAGGGCACAATAATAATAATAGTGGGTTTCTATGGGGCACAATAGTAACAATATGGGCACTACATGGGTACATCAATATAATAAGTGGTTTGTACTAATAACAATAAGGGGTGACACTAGTAGTATAGGGGCCTAACAGATGAGATGTCGTTAAATTCACAAATGACACTGTAGCTGTTTGAAAAATGGTCAATCGACTTTGTGGGACTGATCAAACCTCAGGGAAAGATGGGCACATGCTACATCATTAACGTGTCGAAGTACCTGACACGATGGGCGGAAGCACAGCCGGTCAAAGACTGCACGACCGCTACGACTGCAAAGTTTTTGTTTAAAAACATGTTGACCTGATTTGGCTATCCAAAAATCTTAATGAGTGATCACAGAGCACATTTCCTAAATGCAAACATCAGCCTGCTCATAGAAGAGTTCCAGGTGTATCATCTGAAAAGTACACCGTACCACCCACAAGCTAATGGGACAGTAGAGGCATTCAACAAAATACTGGAGATTGTGCTGACCAAAGTGTGTAACATGTTGTGAAATGATTAGGACCTACGCATACCTACCGTATTATGGGATTACTGGACAACGTGTAAGAAATTGACAAGACAGACACCTTTCAGGTTAGTTTATGGCATGGAAGCTATCATGCCAATGGAATACATCATACCTAGTCTTTGAATAGCAATGCTCATAGGGATGACGGACCACAAAGCTCTGGGGGAAAGGCTCGCACAATTGGAAGAACTCGAGGAATAACAGTTTTTAGCTGGATTTCATCGGCAAGTACAAAAGCAACGTGAAAAATCCTAGCACGACCGCCATATCAAGTTGTGCACCTTCAAGGTAAATGACTTAGTGTTGCTATATGACAGTAAGTTTGGAAAATTTCTAGGAAATTTCAAAATGCAATGGCTGGGATCATACATGGTTAAGGAGGTCACAGACGGAGGTGCGGTCCAGTTATTCAAACTAAATGGAGAACCCTTCCTAGGCAAAGCAAACGGAAGTTGCTTGAATCCCTACATGGGTGGGCTGACTATCTGACTAACCAGCCGAAGTACAGTCCTTGTGACCCGAGGAGCCAGATAAGGGTGCGGGACTATAAACATACGCAGCGGATGCCGGTACAGATGAAGGACATAGTTCAGACATAGAGGAACGAATGCAGTAGGTTTAGCAAGCGGAAGCTCAGTGCGCTACTGACATTTAGGCTGTTCAGGACCAGTTGGAGGGACTCCATGCCAAGATCGCCACCCTAGAAGAGTGACTCAAGGATGATTCACGATGTTTGTGTTGGGGGTCTATTGGGCATGGAATCCCCCCACAACATGTTTTGGGGCTCAAAGCCCAAGTTTTGGTCAAATAATGTTGTAAGACTCCGTGAATTGCGGGAGCCGAGCATGAATTGTATGTTGAGTCATAGGGTTGTCTACCCTAAGTTTTGTAATGTAATGTTGGCCTACCCATGGTCTGCGGACCATGGGATTGTAAATAGAGTGAGGCTATAAGTTGTAAAGAAAATAGGAGATACATAGAGGAATGAATGGAGTCTAGAAGATAGCAAGCATAGAGAAAAGGTCTAAGTGCTTTGGGTCATAGTAGTAGGAAGAGACTCTACAGCTGAGTGCACAGAGACCTAGTAGAGTCCGCAGCTGAGTGCACAAACCCCTGCAGCTGAGTGCACAGGGCGGAGTCAAGTCTATAAACAATGAAGAATAATAATAAAGAGAAGTTTGATTCCAAATCTTTTGTATATGTTCTTGTGCTATTTCCTGTTTAATTATATTGTTTTCTTTATCGCACGCACTTATATGAATGTTGAACATTGTTAAATATAACTAGACACATACTAATAAGCTGAGTGATCGACTAATATCAGGTTAATAGTAAGGAATCAGGTAATAACATGGATCACGCCTCGAGCATGGCTATGCAAAGGCAGCATCGCAGGCTGCGAGGTACTGATAGATGCACGTGTGTGTGCTGGGTCAAACCGAAGACCACCAAAAATCATCAGACATCTCTAGGGTGCAGAAGACTGGTTCTAGCACCCTCCCATACTACTTTGGGTGAGACCTCAATCCGTGCTCCATGGACTATTTCTGAAAGGCCTAGTAGTACCGGGATTTGTTTGGCTAAATCACCTCCGAACCTGGGTCAGGCCCCTACAAGCCAACACATAGTAAGATGGTTCAGAAGATCACCACATGCATTATAATGCACCCTAGGAGACTATTTACCTACATTATAATGTAATTCTTAAATGCAGAAGATGTGTTACTTCGTGTTAGTGGGATTTCCCATATTCTCTATGCACTCCAGTCAATTCTAGGGGCATTTACTATGGTTTTTTCACACAATATTTCATCAAATAGTTCGAGGAATTTTGCTTCACAATCTAGAAGGTGATCAGGTCAAAGATCATGAGGATAAGTGTTTTGTATTGATTTCATATTTATTCATTGATAAAATTCCAGAATGTGAAGTAGAAGAGGTGAGAGAGTATGAGAGAGTAAGCTACATGAGTGCAAAGATAATGTGTAGATCAGAGATCATATTTGGAGCATATGTTAGATGATGATGGAGCTACTATGCATCTATATGACTAACATTCTTATGTTGCAGATTTTATCGCTTCCATTTTTTGTTGATGTTTATGACATATTGTGATGTTGATTTGAGTATTGTTGTAGGGGTTTTATTGGAGAGCTTATTGTTGTATATTTTATGTATTTTCATACATAACATGATCAATGTATGTTGCAGTAGTTTAGTGATGGTTGAGATTGTTATTGTATGATGTTTTTGGGTTATTGAGTTTGATGAGAAGATTTATTGAGAGAGGTTTATTTTGTTGCAGAGATCTATATTCAGGAGAAAAATTGTGTTGTAGAGTTTGTATGCAGATTGTATTAACTGGTATGAGCATAGAGGATATTGTGAGTTGAGTATGAAAATGGATTAAATGTGGATCACAAGTGTTTGATTGTAGAGACTAGTGGATCCAATATGAAATATTGTGAAATGTGGTCCACGAGAGAGCTTGAAGGTTGTGGCCTTCAGTGAGGCAAGTAGTGGCTTATTGTGACAACCTGTAGTGGTATCCTTTGGGTAGTGGCCTGAGAACTTTGGAGTGGTGGCTTCCATCTAGTGGTGATTGGGTGAAAATTATTGGGAGTGGTGGTTTCAAGTAGATGGTGGCTTGAAAATTTCATACAAGTAGTGTCCTAGAGCAAGTAGTGGCTCACATGACTGGAAAGTTGTGGCTTCCACACTGGTGGTGGCTAATGCATATGCAAAATAATAATTTTTAATAATAATAGAAGAAGAGAGAATAAGAACATATGACGGTGGTTTTCTCCCTTTTGGTTTCCACCTAACAACTGGTGTCTCTATATGTGATGATGTGCATTGTTGTGTTGTTGCACCATGCATTGATCTTGTTAATGTATTGATATACTGCTTAATGTTCATGGTTATGAATATATATTATCATGTGTTATGCTGCTAATGAATGAATGAATTAGGGTTTGAAATAAAAGGAAAAATTGGTAAAAATTGGTATAAGAGCATAATACTCATGCACCCACATCCCCACCAAGTCTCAGTATTGTTCACACTTCCAACATGTGGTATCAGAGTGGAGCACTTAGTTGTAGCTTAATCACTGGAGAGCATATTCGGGGAGTGTTAGTAAAAAAATTTGAACATTTTTTTTTAGAATGAATCCTCCAGGAGTTTATGTCCTCACTTCTGCAAATTTCAAGGTATGGCATGAAAATGTAGAATCTTAATTATTATCTTGTGGATATAACATTTGGAAGCTGGTATGTGAAGGATGTGGTGAGGATCCACTTTCACCTAAAGTAATGCAGGAAAATTCTCAAGTGAGATGCATCATTTATGAAAATCGTCATAATGTAGATTTGGAGAAAACATGAGATCTGAAATATGCCAAGGATATTTGGGAAATACTGTAAGTGTTGTTTGGAAGTAATAGCAGAAACAATGGAGAGGTTGAGAAGAAGAATACGAGAAAGAAAAAGAAGAAGGCTTCCCAAAAGAAATAATCTCAACCCAAGAAGATCAATCACCCTAGTACAAATTTTGTAACTGGAAATTAGAAAATGAAGCTTCAACATAACCGAGTGTGCTCCAAGGCAATGGATATAAAGGTATAGATAATAGTGAGTTACTTTTGAGTTATGCTTTGGATGATTCTAATTCTAGTCATGCTAAGTTTCCTAGTGAAGGTGAAGATAATGTTAAGATTCTTAGAGTATAGTATGAGTTTGCCATGGTCATTATTGAAAAATTATATGCTGAAGTTAATAGGCTAACAGTTGCATGAAAAGATCAAGAAAAGCTATTGCAGATTTGTGATGGAAACGAGAAGGAGATCAAGGATGACATTATTAGTTTAAGGACCCAAATGGCATAATAAAAAAGATTTGAAGAAGTTATGAGTAGCCAGTAGAAAGAGAAGAAAGGTCGAGTTAAATAGCTTGAAGGTGAAGTTGTCAAGTTGAGAAAGAAACTTGAAGAAAAGGATAGCCATATAAAACAAAAGAAGGGTATGAAATACTTGGATGGTTTGATTGAGAACCAAATATCTCCATTGAATAGATTTGGTCTTGGTTTTCAAAAGGAAGAGTCCATCTTGCATGCAGGCAAGAACAATAATGTAGAACAAAAAATTCTTGTAGAAAACAATAGCAATAACAAGAGTAGCAAAGAAGGAATGAAGCAACAAATCCAACAACAAAAAAGAAGAAGACCTCAAGGATCATCTACCACTAGAGGATATTTCACTCCTAGGGTTAAATATTGTGGAATATCTATCAAATTTCAATGGAATCAAATCCCCTTCCTTCCTTTGATGGATGATGTAGAATGTTATGACTACCAAAACTTTGGAAGTGTTGCAGCCAATTGAAAGATCATAGTGTACATATATAATCACCAAATATTGAAACAATATGGGCAGCCAAGCAGATCAACCATTAGGTATAGTTGTGCTTTTAATGGTTATTATTACTCATGCAACTTGTTTGGCCATAAGGCAGTTGATTACAAATCTAGCCCATGGAGGAGGCACATTTTATGCAAGGAAGAGATCCAGCATGGTTAGCAAACATTTCGATCCCCTTTCTTCATATCTCATCCATGTGGAGTGTTATACATGTCAAAAATTTAGTAGCATGGGGATAGATTGCATGTTGTTCAACCCTTTAAGGAAGATGTAGCAACAGATCTAAAGAAGACTTAGAAGAAAGTTAGAGGAGAGTGTCAAAGAAAAGAAGCAACCTAGGACCATGTGGAAGAAGAAGGAGCAACATCTCGTGAAGTAGAAGGATCATCCACCTCTATAGTCCATGGATACCAGATGCATATTTAGAAAAGACTAGAGAAGAGCGATGAGAGATACACAACCTCAAGGGGAGTGTATGGTAGCAGCTTGATGAGTGATAGAGATTAGTAGAAGAAACAACGTGATATGTTGGTGAATATCATTGCATATTTAAGTCCACAAGATCAACCTACCTATTTGAGGTATATGAGCTTAGGGGGAGCTATGCATGATTTTAGAGTTTCAAGAGTCATATATTTTTTTCTTATTGTTTTCACTCATTTTTTGGTAGTGTCCTTACATATGTTTCCATGAGTGAATGAGTAAATTTTTGAGCCATATATATGTTCTTGGTTCTCATTGACAATTGGTTGAAAATTTCATGTACAACCATGTATAAAAGAATCTCATTGATCCAACCATGTGCAGAGGAAGGTGATAATTTCAGCCATATATTTCTACATGTTCCTCATTGATATTTTGGATAAAATGGCCCATGTACATGCATTTTATTTGTTCCATTAGTTCAATGGCATTTGATGTTAGCATACTTTAGGAGGAGACATTAGTTTGGCCATGTAAAGAACCTTTGAGTGCATTGATGTAACATCTATGCATAGAGAGACAATATGTGGTGGGATGCATTGTAGTGGTAATCTTATTTCC
The DNA here is from genome assembly GCA_000404065.3 of Pinus taeda. Classification (NCBI taxonomy): domain Eukaryota; kingdom Viridiplantae; phylum Streptophyta; class Pinopsida; order Pinales; family Pinaceae; genus Pinus; species Pinus taeda. The sequence goes on along the minus strand of APFE030884164.1, from coordinate 105,070 downwards.
ACCATGTAAAGGACGTGTGTGCAACATTTCAGCCTTGTAACATGTTGTTTTCAACATTTGTTATTGGTGGATTGGTCCTAGAGTCAAGAGAGAGAGTCATGGGTCATTGTTGTTTGGATTTTTAGTCAATGTTGAGGTGTAGCCTCTTGCATATGACAAGGAGGCATTAGAAGCAGTACGTAGAAAGTGCGACACTGTGGACAAGATGGTTTCAGCCGCATTACAAGTTTAGGCGGAGAATGTTCATAAGAGCAATAAAAGGAAGCACATGGTAATCACATAGAGGCATGGAGTTGGTGTTGGCATAGAGGCATGGTTTTTTGGCATCGTGTTGGTTTGCTGGCATGAGGAGTTAATCAATATTTCATCTATATATCATTTGATATCAACAATGTTTAGCATGTGATTCAACCACACTTTTCCACCCTGTTATCTCCATCTCCATGATCTTTATCCTAAAGATGGTAATGGTATAAAGCTTGTTAAAATTTTGTGAAGAGGAACACCTCTTTGATGCATATGATTCATGGCGCCAAATGTTGGGTCGAAAGTGGTTCAAATGTTATTACCAGTTTAAATATTTCAAAGCTTTCGAATTATTTCTTCCAAAGTTTTTTTCACAATTAAAGAACGCACACTTCTAGATCATGTCTTCTTCCATCCATGTTTCCTCTCTCACTCACATCAACCTCAACGGGATACACAAATGGAATTTAACAACATATACAACCCCCAACATTGAAATGGTCAACTTAGATCTGACAACTATGATCCATTCTGATGCTTGCTATGAAGCACATATCAACCAGAGTACTGCATACCCTAACCTATGGGTACCAATCGCCAAGTGGGCCCCTCCCACTGGCTTGTCGAATCCAAAGGTAAATGCTAAAAGGTAAGAGCAAAGACTAAGGCCATTTTTCACCTCCAAAGCTCGCCCCATCGACCTAGCCAAACCCTAGACTACCACATGTCATCCTACACCATTTCCCATAATCGCTACTTGTGTAACCACACCCTTTTCTTTACATAAGCCCCTGTCACCCTAAAATTACCTCCCCTACAATGATTACTCAGCCTTAGTAAAAAACATCTCACCTAGACCTCCATGTAGGATTCACCTCGCTGCATACTCCTAAAAGAAATAGACAACTTCCATAGTCACTTTTAGACCCTCTTGCATGCTCCAGGTAACCCTTCACCCCAACCTCCTATTTTTTTAAATTTTTGTTTCATGCTATAAAATGAAGCACACAATACCTGCAACACCGAACACTCATGAATTTAAAACCACCGATGTTGGGCCCTTAATGGACCTCAAATGCCAAATTGTAGACCTGACCTGCCCATTCTCACTCATTGACTTTCGCTATGAAATATTTGTCGACCATGTGAGGAGGGAGGATCATTTTAGGGTTTTTAACTTTGGTATGTACTTCCAAATTATTCCCCCAATTCAACTCTTCCCCAAGTTCATATCTTGGCCAACCGAATCATATCGAAGGGACACAAATTGTTTTGTTTCTTCCTCAAGAGTTAAAATGCTGGAAATAACGCCCCTCTTAATCCAAAGAGCTATGACTTTTCCTTATTCCTACACTGCGCATACATTCAATAATTCTACCATAGTCCATCATTTCGCTACACTCCCTTTTGAATAACAACAACCTTTCCTAGGCCAAATCCTCACTTCCAAGGTCAAAACCCTTCCCATAGAAAAATGGCTCCCATTAACTCTTTTCCAGACATTAGTCTAACCCATCCTAGCCGCAATTACCTATTTGATGGGAGAAGATACCTCTGAGATAGTGAGTAAGGCCACTTTGGGATTTTTTCATAAAATGCAACAACCTAATTGTTTCCTCAACATCCCATAATACCTCTTAGCTGCCATATGATTTTAGCTTAACTACTTCCCAACCTCTTCTTATTTTCGATACTACACCTTTCTATTCTACGTGTTCTTATATAATCATGTTGAAGAGTTCCAATGCTTGAATCTTCATGTTTTTTCCCCTAACAAGCAGCGAAATTCCATATTTGACTAGAATATCTTAGTAAGGTAAAGACCTAGTATGAGAGGATACTCGTAGTTCATTTCAACCTTCATGGCCATTTCCTACTGAATCATCCATGGGATTCCGCCTCCCATTATTTTACCACAATAGAAAGAGCTCCTCCAACTCAATGAGGAAGCTACCATAGGAGGTTGGTACCTCTATGAGGATTATACACAAATTCAGGTTTTATGTTGTAAACTCCCTCCATATTTCCTGCCAACATTCATGCCTATGAGGATCTTCGCCCTCAGGTTCATCAAACAAGTGCTCAATGTAGACATGCTCCATTTCATACCTACAAAGAAAGGTTACATTTTCAAAACCAAATAGCCTGTAGGCCCCTAGATGGTAAGCACAAGATAAACCTTCAATGTAGTTGAGGCACTTCTTGAAGCCATGGAGTTTGAAAGGGGAGATGTTGGAATTACGACCTCAGAGGCATCCTTGACCAAAGAGGAGAAAATATTAAAGCCTAAACTTATGTACATGATCCCAAGCCCTAGATTGAATGGAAAGTTAACTTTGATTCCTAACCTCTTAATACAGAGATGGAGACTGAATGCCCAGTCAACATGGGAAAAACACAAAAGAGTATGACTGACTCATTCGAAGAAGCTAACATTGATGATGGGAATGTGCATAAAAGGGCAAGGGGTCAAACCCCTGAATAGGAATAGGGTGAAAGCTCAGACCAAGAACAAGAATAGGAATTCGAGGAAGTGGGTATACATCTAGAGAAACTAGTTGTTGATCGCCCAGGCTTCCAGATTAATTTAGAGATCCCACCAATAGCCTCCAATACATCCTCAATAGAGGTAGCTATCCCGGATCCATAAAGCAATACTGATGTAGCAGGGGCAAGTTGGGCACTAGGGAATTCCATTCAGGTCAAAAATAGGACAGCAAGGGAGAGGTTGCATAAAGATATGTATTTTTAGTTAACACCTAGTCACACTAGGGTGCTATCCACCATGGACCTAGAGAAGGAAGAAACGAGGATAAAATTTGTATATAAACAACAAAGTCTCTACCTCTAGGACCTCAGTTCCAAAATCTAGATGTATCCCTAGACTTAACCAATGTCCCCTTGGTAGATAAATTCAACTTGCACAGATAAGTTGGGGAGTTTTTGTACAATGACCTAGGCAAGAATCGTATGACCATTAACCAAGTTGAAAATTATCTAGAAAAGGTCTCTAATAAGGTAAAGATGGAAAAAAATAAATCTCAGGAAATATTCTTATAGAAGGAGTCATATAAGGAGTTGATCATGAAGATGAGAGTAGATCCAGAGGACAAGGCAATGGTAGCATCTGTTTTGCAGTCAATTCAACAAGAAAATCAAGAGTTAAGATGAAAGTTAAAGATGTCCAATAGTGAACATATTCAGACTGCCAAGTTGATTCAGGTTGAAATGGATAAGGAAATTGTAATGAAGGTGTTGGATGAAAGTAATAACAAATTATTAGCCTTGGAACAGACAATGGCTGACTTGCAAAATAGGATTCCCTCCCATGTTTTCATGATAGTATTTCCTGAAGACCATAAGAATCCCACCGATCACCTTAATAAGGCAGTGATCGAACTTCAGTTGTTTGAAGGAGAATTAAAGAAGATTAAGGGGGATTTGGATGCTACTAAAGCCCAATTAGCTCAGAAAGAAAAGCAGCTGCAAAATTCGATTGCAAATACAGAGAAGGTCTCAAAGGACCTATAGGTATCCACACAAGAAATAAAGGAGTTAAAGGCTAAGCTAAAAGGAAACATGTCCCTCATCAAAGGCACACAGTTTTTATGGGATGAAATTATCCAAGAGATCAATCTTAGCTAGGAGAAGATAACTTTGATACATGATCAAAAGACCCTTTGCACTGAATGTGCACCATCACTACTGAATACTAAACAAGTGATCATGATTAACTCTCAGTATGCTATGAAATGTATCCACTTCATGAATGAAATATCAACTAATGAGTTGAGACCAATGGACATAGAAGATAGTATAAGTGTAGTAGTAGACATCTCCAAGGTAATTTCAAAGGAAGAATCTAGAACTAGAGTAGAGAAAAGTATCATGAGGTTGCAGAAAGACGTGGTTGTTTTCAGTGAAGATTTTGACAAGCTCCTACATACTGGGTTAACCAACCTGTGGGGACCTATTGAAGGTTTGAAATGTCCTTACCTCAACGTCGGGGAGACCACCTGGTCAGGAACTTAAATACCGTTCCTTTTCCATTTGGGATAGTGGTTATGATTGGGGATATATGGACCAGTTTCTCATTCAAATATATGATGGATTTTGAGGTGTGATATAGATGGGGTGAAAGCAATTTTATAGAATAAATATGAATGAAAATGAATAAATCTATATCTATCTATCTAATTCCTGGGATATAACTAAATTTGCATATGTGATTTTATAAAGATTTTTTTATAAATGAAAGACAATATAAATCATCAAACATTTAAAAGAGTTAAAATGAATTAAAGATAATTAAATTGATTGAATAGTTAATCAATTTAATTGTTAAGCACATATCGCATAAAAAAAATTATACCATTTCATATATACAATTAAAAATAACAATTAATACACTTTTCAATAGTGAAACAATGCTTAATTGAGTTGTCATATTGCTAATAATAAAACAACGATAAAATTTGACCGAATTTCAAACATACAACATAACATTAATACAAAGATAATAGTACTGCATATATCAATGCTCTACTCATGGAAGAAGACAGTCTCTGACCCAACCTTTCTATTAAAATTATCAAAGAAATATAGAACTGCAAGTTCCTTGAGTCTTCTTACAAAAATTTTGAACCCCTTCTCTAAAGACATGAGAGGGTATTTATAAATAAAAGTTATATTATCAAAATAGAAAATGCATATTTTGTTGAGGAGGTTAAAACAAACACTCCTTAAAACAGGAAACAAAAAGACAAAAATAGCTTCTATTTTAAAAAGAAACTAAATATGGGAAGTTGACTGCTCTCACATTTTCTCTCGTAACCTATAAATAGCCTCCATTGGATTCAATTATGGGAGATGAGTTGGCTTGATTTGCTTCTGTCCCGCAAACAAGGCATCTAAAAGAGGTTGGAGTATGTATTCAGTTGCATTAACAAGGATGCGAAGAACTAACCATTCACCATAGGGGTTTACCAAGAACTATTGGTGACATTCAAGATTTAATTTAGATAATTTCTTGATGCTATCTTATTTTTCCTTAGATTTGTTATGCCAATACTCTATGAGTGTTTGAGTATCTCAAAGGTATTCTCCTGGGAAATTAGTAATAAGATTAGCATATGTTAGACTTTTTATAACAGTTTTGGTAACCTGGCCTGCTAGGTATCTTGCTCTATAGATTGCTTCTTCAGCCTACTTAAAATCTAATATCCCAATCTATGAAGAGAAGATCCTTGTATGACTCTTGTATTTTGGGAAAAGTTGCTTTCATTCCCTCTGCACTATCATGCCAAGTAATGAATTCAAGAATCTTGTTGTTGATATCTTCATAGTATATTCTAAATTCAGACATTTGATCAGTCAATGAGTTAATGTTTTCGTAGAGGCCATTGATGATCTTCAATTTCTTATAGAAGTCCACTTGTTGTTGGGCGAGGAGAGCATTGATCTCTCTGACTTATTTTCTTAATCCTTCAATACCAGTGTCCTTTTGCATTTGAGTTATTTTAAGTTGAAGTTGGTCAATCTATATTTCAACTCTAAATATCAGCTTCATTTTGAAATTTCAATTGATTAAACTTAGTTTGTAACTTGGACAACTTATGTTGCCATTCCTACTCAATATCATGTCTTGAATTAATTAGTGTTTATTCTAACGACAAGATTTTTTCATCTTTCTCTTTAAACAGTTGTTGAACCTCAGTAGCTTTGAAAATGATGGTTGTAACATAGGCTCCTGCATATCGCGATAGCTTAGATAAATCATCAGACGAATTAGCTTGATAATATTTCCATACCACATCTAATGGGATGCTTCGAGGAAGAAGTTCCTGAGAATATTCTATTCTTCTTTTCTTCTTTTTTCGACTAACAAAGGTGCAATGTTTAGGACTGTAGAAAATATCAAGAGGTGGAATCTCTTCTACTCTAGGAATAATCTCGGAGGTGGGGACTGACAGAATGACTTGTTTATCCATCATTTGACTTGACAAATGATTTACAAGATATTTTGTCTTGCTAGCTTCTAGAGTTTTATTTATCTCCATTGAAGCTGAATCCAACACTTCTTTCTCTTGTGTGCTATCTAGCTCCTTGTTGAATTGATCCCACACTTTATCGAGCTCACTAGTAGACAAGAGCTCTTATATTTGTTTCTTTGAAAGTGAAGTAGTGGGTATTGTTTCTATTTCCTTTATAGATAGTTGCAAAGACTTTCATGTAGGTAACTTCGGCTGTAACACAATCAAGCATTCAGAAGGCAGTTTCTATAGCCTTTTATTTCTATATTCTTGGAATAAGAAAACATCCTCGAGGCCTAATCAAATTTTTGCTAAATTTTCCACTTGTCTGTATGGTTCACACATCTCAAACAAATCATCAAAGTCATAAGGTTCATGAACAAATGACCTTATTTAACTTAAGTGGTGAAATCATGAATGGAATTTTTAGGTTCATACTGCCTAGGAGGAAAAGTGGGGAGCTATAGGCCTCGATTTATTTGATTTCTAGGATAGCATGATTATAATTGTCAAGAGCAAAGACTCCACATTGAATTGGAAATTGTGGCCAAATACCCTTTTTGGAGTCTTTCAAGACTTTACTCAAACCATGACCTACGGTCTGATAGGCCATTTCCTGGGCCAAAATCTTATCAGGAACATAAATAGGAAAAACATGTTGGGTCGAAAGACTCCCAAATACACTAACATAAGTAAAATTCTCTTTAGTAAACTAGTTACCAACAACAGTGAAGTTTGTTGTGGCTTATTGAGACAACTTGGGGGTATTTCGATAAAAAATTGCTTTATACAAGTGCATCATCACTTTATTGCAAATCCTGTAAAAGTGAGGTTGGTACTTAGATTCCCATAGGATATCATGATATAAAGGAATTCGTGTAGGATCTTCGAGTGTCCAATTCCATCCCATTCAGGGAAAATCAAAAGAAAAACAAATGGAATCCATAATATAGGCACTCATATAAAAAGCTAGCAAGATTCTCTCTGAAACACTGCACTTTTGCGTACATTCTAAGATTTTGGACGAAATATTGTTGGACAAGATAGTAGCCCAATCCATAATTTTATAATTATAAGCTGCTTGAATCAAGGGAACCCATTCAATTGTAAATTTTTGTGTGTTAAAAAAACAGAACAATCTACATATCATAGCAACAGCATAACAAAACGAACCGACAAGAGAAGCAAAATAATACATACCCTTACTATCATGCTTGTGCTCGCTTGGGTCTTGTCTCCATTATCTAATATGCTCTGACTCTATTTTTTTCTTCTCTGCAAACCTTTTAAAAAACTACTTGTCGAAAATATTCCAGGGGTTTGGAAAATGATACATTCTCTTCAAATTTGCAACTTTGAAGGATCCTACTATCATTTTTCTTGATGTCAAGAATGGTATGTCTTTGATATTCACATTATCAATCAACCATTTGATCATATATGCATAGGTTAGGATTTTAGGCCCACAACAATTCAGTGAAGAAAGGAATTGGTGACATCAGAGAAGGTAGCATCAGATGATGATGGGGCATTTATTGTTTCTTGCTCAACTTCTACTACCCTGGCACTTTCTTCTTCAAATAGATTACACATCGATTCCGAGGAGGAGGTAGCAGAATCCAGTGTGCATGTAGTGTCTGTGAATAATGGTGCCATCTCTGTTTCCTCTAGTTTAGACTGAGTTACTTCTATTTGAACAAACAACCCTTTTCTTTTCTTTCCTGCTTTGGACATTTCAATGGAATGTATTTTATTAGTATTAGCCTACAGAAAGGAAATACAGAGGAATATTTTAGATCTCCAAGGATGAAATGACACGTGGGATAAATACATACGATTCAAATAAGAACATGCCAATTAAATCAATTTCATCAAATGAACAACATTAAAACCGTTAGATTTTAAATTTAATGAAAATCTAAGTACACATGGATCCTCATTAAGTGGAGCTTAGTTAGTAATTTTGTATCGCAAATCTTCTTTGGAAGTATTTCGTTTGAATTGACGCTGTGATCTACGATGTGTGATTTGTGATATGCAATATCGCATATATTGCATCTGAGATTAGGCAGCGTTTATTTTCTATCGCAATCGCAACATAGAAATGTATGAGCTAATAAAGAGATGGTAGGCATGTGTGATTCACAATCTACAATCTGCGATGATGACATGTCTTCGTGGTGGTTCAGATGAAGATTTATGTGTGGGAGAGCATTTTCCTTTATTTTCTTCATTTTATTGAGTTAAGATTTATTTGCGAAGGATATTTCACATCACATCATTTGATATGGGATATTACCACAGCCTTTAAACATTTGTGATGGGAAATTTTATTTAAAAAGTAAACCTAACTTATTCAACTAAGGCTTAAACCTAAAATATAATCAGAAATGACATATTGGGTTTTTTGGAACTTTTTCGAAATCATAAATCTATTATGATTAATCTATTTACTAAGAAACTTAAAGAAAAAATTAAAAGGGTCCCCACTATTTAAATGTTCTAACTATAAATAATAGGGGATTTTTGGGTACCACAATAGGATCTCATGGGGAATTATTTTCATAGGAGCAGTATAATCAGAAGATGATTGAAATCAAGAGCAAGACATGAAATGCTCACGAGAAATGCCCATCCTCAAATGCATAACCGTGAGGAACTTCCTAAAAATTGAATTTCAACTCCTCGGACTTGTCATAATTTTGTTTCACCGTGGACTATACTACTCATGGGTGGTTAATCTTAGGCTCAACTACAGGCGGTTTAGTTTCGTTCCACAACCTCCCCCAACATTATGGCATCGATGCAACCAATATGCAAATCCCCCCCTCATGCAAATGTTCTGTCCTCATGCTCCAATTGCTTCTCATTAAGCATCATCATCATCTCGACATTCTTGAAGATTACTCATATTGTGCCAGATATGGATTTTTATTTTATTTTTCAGTTATTTTTACTTTATGTTTTACTATGATTTTTTCATGACATTCTTTTATGGTTGGAAAATTTTTTCTCTCGCTCATGATAAAATTTTGATACATGATTTGAAATGATGTCCATAATCAAGAAGGAATATTACTCGAATGACCTATCTCAGTTGAAAGATGCCTATATATGTTCTCTTGATCGACAAAGAACAGGTTCAGAATTTTGGGAAATAAAACTTTATGTTATTTTTGTGAGCATTTTGCTTCTTTCATGAATGTATTACTTAGAATATTAATGAAAATCAATGGTGATTCCTTCATTTTGGGATGAAAGTATGTCTCCTCTCTTTTGTAATTTCATAATGTTCATGTTCCTCTCGGATTTCACATGATGTAGTTGCTAAATATGTTTCCTTCTTTTTATAGATTCATTTGATTTGAGATGTTGATGAAAATCCTTGTATGATTTTTTGGATACTAAACCTTTAAATTTGTTCCATTAGTCTTTGCGTCCATTCCTTTTGCATAGTCCTCATGTCTTTCTGAATCCAGATAAGTGTGCAATTCTCGATATTTCAGGCTCTATATGATGGGTTACTTCCTCTCTTTCTCCTTCTTCCACATTCATATTAAAGTAAATGAGTTGTAACTCCTTGAGCAATCTGGCCTCCTTTGATTTATACTTTATATCACTGTGTATCTTACGTATATATATAAAGACCTCATAGAGTATGTCTTTCCTATGATGATTGAACCAACTAATTTCTCTTGGTAAGAAATGTTATAAGTGGTGTCTCTATCCTTCGAAGAATTATTAGAGATACAATAGATTCAGATGTACTAGGCACTAGTCTCTTAGCAATCAAGAGGTTTTCTATAGAATTGAAAACATATTTTGGTGCCGTTGCTATGGATAGAATAAAGGGAAATTTTCCCCTAGGACACTACATTCAGGCACTCTTTATTAAGGTGAGCAAAGATGTCCAGATTGCTAATTCACTACCTTGGCGGCTCCACTATCTAAATTTCAAAAAAATCATCCTGTATTTTAGGAAACCCCACACTCGTTTAGATACATCTCAACAGACAAATCCATCTGTATCTAACCCGGACAAGTTGATTTCAGGAGGGGTTGGAGGGAGAAAACCGCAATTACTAATGCCATTGTCTCATCATTTCTTGAAGCCTCCTCGTCTAGCTCTCAGCACACCATTATTCATTCTTGGACTTTACTCCTATGGTCTTAACCTATACTTCCGAAAATGATCTAATACACCATATTATTCCATCTAAAGTCAAGGAAGAAGAAGCCTAAGTTAATACTCCTGATTTTTCATTTCCTCCTCCCCCCTGAGATCAGAAAGGGAAAAGGTATCCTCACTGGCAGTCATACTCATCACATAGGAAATTCCACAATTCCCAACCCATCTACTTTGACAGTTGTTGTCTTAATGCAAAGACCCTTGATCAATTTAGATCCACCTCCATTAGTACAGATGATAGTTTGAGGCTTCCTACTAAACACATATTCTCCCTTAGACTTGCCTCAACCTCTGAGTGCCATGCCTCAAGGCTACCTTAAACTTTTACCCAGGTTCAATGGGGTGGATGAGACCATTGCACAAAGACATATTGTGATTTTCTATGCATTTTCAGAAAATCTAAATGTTGAACACTTAGACGTGGTATTGAGGCTTTTCGTTTAGTCCCTCAATGGAGAACCAAAAAATTGGTTTAAATATTTACCAGATGCTTCCATTGCTACCTGGGAAGAGGTGGAAAACTCATTTACATAGAAATGGGGGGAAAAGAGAGATCATGAATATTTCCTCACATAGTTTAATGCTATAAAGAAGAAACTAGATGAAGATATCTCAAAATTTATAAAGAAGTTTAATAAGCAATACAACAACCTACCCATTGAGATGAAACCTCCCCAGGTTGCTACACAGGTAGTATTTGTAGGGGATTTTGAGTCTGATTTTGGTTACACTAAGGGAGAGGAAGTATCGCATGTTGGATCAGCTCCAAATTGATGCCCTCAAGGTGGAGGCAAAGTTCACATCTATAGGGAAATCGAGAGGCAACATTGACCCTATGGAAAAGAAGAAGGGGAAATAAGAAATTCCTTCCTTTAGTTATGTGAAAGAATCACAAGAACAAACGTTATGAGAAACAGAGAAGTTAATAAAAATCTTATGACATAAACTAGTTATGCTTGAACTAGAAAACAAAAGCCTCCCCAAACATAATGTTCAAGACCTGAATCGAGGCTTTAATCCTCAATATCGAAGAAAACCCTTACATATACTACAAAGGGAAATAAAAGAATATATTGACCATATTCCCCCCCATTGTACATAGAGGATGAATATCCACATGAATAGTCATAAGACACTCATGAAATGCAAGGTAAATTTTACTCTTCTTTCTCAAAAGGAGAACCAGAAATTAGGATTCATCGTGAAGAAGGTTAGGATATGGATGCAACAATCAATGAGGAGGAAATAGGTGACTATTGCAAAAATTTTGCAGATTTCATGTAGGCACAGTTGCATAGGAAGTATGATCTCCGGTCCTTAAGAAAAAGGTCAAGGGAACAAGACTAGCAAGAGGGTGTTTCTCCCCAAGATATCCCTAGAGCTCTTGATAAGGGAAAAGGGGCTTTGGATCTAAATGTTTCAAAAATAAAGGACTCTCTAAATCAAGATGGCCATAAACCTAAAAATAAAATAGAGGAGAATCCACATGTCCCTTCAAAAAAAACCTGTGAGAAAGAAAAAGAACCAGTAGAATCTAGTAGCATGGAGAAAGGCCAAATTGTCTTCAACCTTCAAAAAGAACTTGAAAAGGTAAAATCCTTGTTCCTTTAATTGAAATCCTAAAACAAACCACTTATAAAGCCCAAGTGTCCCATTTCATGCTTCCATCCACCTCAACATCATCCCATGACTATTTAAATATTCAAGAAGAAAGACCTATGGTTGTTTTTGGACCTCATGTTGAAGTGAAAGACCCTTCTACTGCACCTTTCTATGTGACCCTTGTAATACATGACCTTTTACTTCACAACTGCATGGTGGATTTAGGAGCCTCACATAATCTCATGCCATTAAATTTAATGGAGAAACTTGGCTTACATATTACTAGACCTTATAAGGACCTTTACTCCTCTGATTCTAAGAGAGTAAAATGCTTGGGAATGATTAAGGACCTAGTAGTGAACTTGGCTCAGATACCTGTTAAGACCCTGGTGATGGATATAGTGGTAGCAGATATCCCTAGATGCTTTGACATGCTTTTATCCAGGCCATGGGGTTCTAAAGTGGGAGATTCCATCAAGCTAGATCTGACTTATGCCACCATTCCTACTTTTGGGGGTGAAGAAAGAACATTGCATAAAGGGTCAAGGTTTGTAAAAATAGTGACTAAAGCTGAGGGCTCGAATAATTTTCTTGTGTACGGGAAAGATAGTGATTTTATTTTCTGCTATGAGAGGTAGATGATATCATTTTAGAAGAAACATAGGTACACCTAGCAGTCTAGTTAGATGATCAACACAAATTCAAAGGCAAAGTATGGAAATTATACTTTGATGGGGCTAATTCCAGAGAAGGAAATTGAGAGGGGGTGTTGTTGGTATCCCTCGAGGGTAGCTTGATACCACTTTCATTTAAACTAGAGTTTGAAGCAACCAATAACATGGAAGAACATGAGGCATTACTCCTTGGGCTATAAACAACAAGGAATATGAATATTGATTGCCTGACATTATATGGAGACTCTAAGTTATTGGTAAAGAAAATTAAATCAGTGTTAGACTAAACATCCCAGATTGAGGACTTATAGAAATGAGGTGTGGGACTTGATATAAAACTTCTTCTTGGCATTCAATGTTTAGTTCCTAACCAGGGAAGGGAACAAAATGGTTGACTCCCTTACTGTAGCTACAAGCAACTTTAAGCCTCCTCAAAATCCACTTCTCAGGTATGAGGTCGAAGTTAAATATAGACCCTTTATACCTAATAATGTAAAGAACTGACAGGTATTTAAGGATGATGAGCAGATCAAACACTTTATAGAATTCACTGGGGAATTTTCAAATTCATATATCGACCAAAAATAAAAGAAAGTGATAGAAGAAAAGACAACTACATGGGAAGATACAATTTCTAGACACATCGTCCTACAACTAAAGGGAAATACTAATCCTCGTGGCCTAGTCCCACTGGAGAGATTGTTCAATAAGAACAATGTAGCCTCAAAGCCTATAGCACAAGGAGTGGATGAACAGGTGGAAGATTGAAATATTGGCTCAAAGGATGAGCCTCAGATGGTCAAATTATCAAAATCGATCCCCATGCAATATAAAAAAAAGGTATTTAAATCTCTTCAAGCTTTATAAAGATGATTTTTCTTGGTCTTATGATGATTTCAAGACATTTGATACTAACATTATCCAACATAAGATTCCTCTAAAAAGTGGAATGAACCCTTGTAAACAAAAGCTCAAGTAGATCAATCCCCTCCTGCTCCCATATATTGAAAAAGAAGTAAGGAAGCTTCTGCAAGCTAAAAACATATTGCCTCTAACGTATTCTGAGTGGGTACAAAACTTAGTTCCAGTCTGGAAGAAGAGTGGAGATAGAAGGTTGTGTGTGGATTTTCATAACCTTAACAAAACATCATTAAAAGACAACTACCCACTACCCAATATGGAATACATATTATAGAAATTAGTTGGTTAGGCCAGGATAACCATGATGGATGGTTTCTCAAGATACAATTAGGTGGTAGTACACCTAGATGACAAAAGGAAAATGACATTCACCACCCTTTGGGGGACTTTCACGTATGCCTGCATGCCCTTTGGTCTCATAAACACAAGAGAAATGATTAAAATAACTAATGGTATACTTAGATGACATCACAATCTTATCCAAGACTGATGAAGAACATATCTTGCACTTGAAACTCACCTTTGAAAAATGTAGGAGATATAGATTGTATTTGAATCAAAAGAAGTCTCAATTTTCTCTAAGCAAAGGAAAACTGTTGGTACACATAGTGGCACAGGAAGGAGTAAAAATTGATCCTAAGCGAGTGGAGGCTATTAGTCACATTCCCTTGCCTAGAAACAAGAAAGAGATTCAAGTGTTTTTGGGAAGGATCAATTTTCTTAGAATATTCATACCTAACTATGCTCACATAGTGAAAGGTATCATAAACATGCTGAAAAAGGAGAACAAGGTGAAATGGAGCCCTGTTTCTTGGGAATCCTTCACTAAAATCAAAGTAGCATTTGTTGAAGAACTAGTGCTGGTCAACCCTAACTATTCAACACCTTTTTCCATGTTTTCTTTTGCTTCCCTTCATACTATCATTGTTGTGTTGTTACAAAATAATAAGGAAGGTTATGAACAATTGATCGCCTTTTTTAGCAAAGTATTGAGAGACGTTGAACTGAAGTTTAAAATTTCGGAGAAACAGGCTTATGCTCTAGTCAAAGTGCTGAAGGCATTCAGAGTCTATGTATTGTAGTCAAACATTATAGCATATGTCCTAGTAGTAGCAATCAAAGACATTCTGGTACAAGGAGATAGTGAGGGAAAGTGAGGAAGGTGGATTGCTAAGATCCAGGAATATGACTTAGATATCAAGCCTTAAGCTTATCAAAGGATAGGGGTTGGCCAAAATCTTATGAGAATCCAACTGACCAACCTTGGGGATTAATCTATTGACAAAAGATAGTAAAGCAGGAGTATAGCAGGAAAACATTAAAACCTTAGTCTAGAAGATTCATATCAAATTTGAGACATCGGTTTGGTATAGAACATTGTTCATTATCTATTGTTCCTAAGGTTGCTACTAAAAATGGATAAGTCAAAATACCAAACTTTAAGACTACAAGCCCAAAAATTTGTCATATCTAAGGGTTAGCTCTATTGGAAAGACCCTAGTGGGATTCTATTGCTATGCTTGGTGGAGAATGAAACACAATTAATGATATACTGAAAGATGGTTTCTATTAGCCTACACTATTTGGGAAGGTCCACCCTGTTAGCACCGAAATCCGCCTTAGGCCGAAGGAAGGCAAAATTCAGGGTAACCACAAACCACGCTCAGTTTGGTAGCTAGCCCTACCAGAACAGGAGAGGGCTCTCTCCGAGTCACGCTTAGCGAATAAGTAAACGAAATGGTCTGAGATGACTTAAAATGAAATATTGATCTCAGGCTAGTAAATAAATATGGATACAAGAAGCAATTTTTTATGAATGACTGAGTTTCTGGGATGGTATGGGACCAACGGATAGCAATGAGCAAAGAGTTTATTACAAAGGCACAGATTACTTCGTGAGGCAAGACAGGCAGAAAGTCTAGCAATTTAGTTTGAAATAACACGAAATGGAGAGATTGCTTAGGAGGGTGAAAAGGGCATAAGTACATGAATCCTTTTCAACAGAAGAAAAACACAGTGCGAAACTTTCCCACAGGCATAGCAATAAAAATGAATTCTACCTTATCTTACTCAGAAAATTTCACTGGAAATGAATATGAATGAACTGTGAAACATAACAAGATACACATGAAACATAATGAAAAACACATTTGCTACACTCACAACCACATGAATCTCATGAAACAGAGCCGCTGCCTTCCATTAATCCTTTGTCAAAATATACAATGAAGAAATAGAGTTTCTTTCCCATAGTCTCCCAGAAATTACAAGCCAACCCACCCTTTGCAAATGGTTTACATACAATAAATAGACTATTCCATGAGGAAATAGAATGACCAAGAGTTGGGGAGTTTCTCAAATCATTACAAAATGGAGATGGAAAGCCAACCATTAGCAACAGGTGCAGCGTTACAAAAATGACAAATGGCTTGGGTGACTGTTTGCCTTCCTTTGCCACTTAGATAGAAGCCAAACTCTTTAAAATTTACCTTAGTTGCTGAAAAAAGTGAAATGTAGATGAGCGGGCCCACTTGGAGAAGGTCGCGAATCGAAAGTGATTTGGCCTTTTTCTCTATATGCGTCGCGCCCAATTCTATATGTGTTGTGCAACTTTGGAGGCTGTTTTGAGGTACCTGAAGGAGTCCAAATTGTGCCCAAGTGTATTTGCTAGAAAGCCTAGCCTGTCTACTTTCCAACCCAAGTGGAATTTTTGAATTTGGTCCTCATTTGCCCCTCCAAAACTTCATTCTCCCAAGAATGCTTCCTGTGTGTCAAAATAGGGGTAGAGAGGTCATTGTTTGAGTGTTTTTGACCTCCTAGAGTCTCAAATCGTGCCCAAATTTCTTGTCCACACACCAGTAGTCATGATTTTGCATGCTGAATCCAAAAATGCAAGCCATTTGCAATTTTGAGTTCCCAATCCTAAGAGTTGCGCCATTGGGAGAAAAAACCTGTGCTGTGACCAAAAATTTGCCATGTGACCAAAATTGTCCCAAATTTTTTGAAATTTGGGCTGGAGATCCTCTATGAAGTGCTATGAGGGGCCACAGAGGCTTCAACCAATATTCAAAGCTGATCTTGCTCTTTTTGCCTCTTTTGTCTCTTTGTTGCTGTGCACAATTTTGCCTTCAAGCTCCTTATCCGAGCCTTTGAACTCATGTTTCATGCCTTGTAATGATAAACCATCCGCCTCAGTATGGTTTTGTCCCTATCGGCCTTCTCTAGCAGTCTCTCAAGGTGGATGTTGATACACTCGAGCCAAGACTCACGGTCATTGTTAATTTCTTGCTCCAATGGAGTGAGCTCAATCCTCCTATGTTGGGCAGCTTGGCGATTCTCACGGATGCTTTGCAGCTCCATGATCTCATGCGGGTCTTCAAGCTATTTGTTCCTCTACTCCAAATACCTGATAATCCATTTGGCCCTCTCCAAATTGAGTGACAAGTCTTGGATCTTCGTTTTCTGCTCCTGGATGGTCCTCCTAAGTTTGGCACTCTCCTCATCTGCATCATCATCATGAATGAGGATGAATTTAGCCTCTTGTTCACCTGATGGCCCCTCATCATGCATGGGCCTCTTTCCCTTGTCTTGTACCTGCGTTGCCAATGTCAGAAGCGAGGCCCCTTCCACCCCGGGTGGAGATAACACTCGCTTTGCTGCTACAAACAAATGCCTACTGCCTCTCTGATAGGTGATAAATACCGGCATAGTAGTGGTCTCATGGTGCTCATACTGATGAGAAGGACCACATATCTCATGTTCAACCTCTGATAATACCTGTGAAGTGCTGAAGAGGTCATGGGAGATGAAGTCCTCCCAAGCAATGCCCTGCAATCCCAGTTGATGAGTGCCAGCGGCGAAGTTTAATAAAGCAAATATAGAATTTTAAGTTGCGTGCTAGTTGTGCTGCATGAAGGTGTTCATCCTCTCTATGTTCCTGCAAATGAAATATGGGATGTTCATCATCCGTACCCTGGTAAAGTGCATGAGAAACTTGATGTGATAGCCATATAAACGAGAGAACCTCCCCTCACAGCTGAAATATTTCATGATCAATTTCATGAGTGGAGCATATTCATCTTTTAAATATCTGAATGGAAAAAATCTTTGGAGCTGCCTCAAGAAACTAGCCTTAATGTAAGACTCATAATGCTACCTATCAACCTTCTGTTCCTTGTGCCACTGTTCTCCAACATTTGGTATGCCGGTTGCTAAAGAGACAGTTTCAGGTGTCATTGTGAAGGTGACCCCGGCTAAAATAGAGTGATCTCCATGTAGGTGAAGAACAAAAAGATGGGCAACTCATGATGAACTCGAACACTAGCCACCCTTTGACAAAAATCAAAACATGATAGATGCTGGAAACATGACATAGCAAGAGGGCAGGCCTACAATTCTGTGAGGGTGGTTGGCTCATCCCTAACATGTTTTCCACTTTTGTGATGTCTCCGAGGAGCCTGTTCTTCTGAGGATGAATCACTTTGGGTCTCCATTTCATACTCCGATGAGTGCTCAGATGCTATGACTATTGTATGTGTACTGTGCTTGGATTGCCCTTTGATGATGGTAATGAAATTGTGTGATGTTGTGATCTCTGCCACCAAGGGGAACAATGAAAACAAGGGAGTGTTAGGAAGGGGAATAATATGATGGGAATAGGGGTTATGGGGGGGAATGTTGTTCGGGGATGTGTAGGAGGGTTTGGGGATTTTATGAGGTAGGGTTTTGGGGTTTACATTGACAAATAAGAGGAGGGGATAGGGAATAGGGGTTGGTAATATTTTAGGGTAGGGAAAATAGGGAAAAATGGGATAGGGGGAATGGGAAAAATGGAAAGGGGGAGAAATGAAACGGGAGGAAGAGCCTTGGCATCCACACCACAAATTTACAACCCTAGAGCAATGGCTTTGGTGTTTTCAAATGGTAGGGTTTAGGCATTTTTATTGCAACTATAAACATCCATGAACCATCATTACATTCACAAAAATACATGAGCCATGTAGATTTAGAGCCTACCTGTCGATTTGAGGGGTTTCAAAGGCGACTTGATGCAATTTGGCACAATTTCAGGCCTTTGTGGGTGTGCGCCGTGCAACAAACCCAGTGCGCCACGCTCGGTATATGCGTCATGCCCACGTTAAATTTACTCTGTGGGGTCGCGCTCTGTCCGCCATGCTCTTTATATGCGTTGCGCCCCTCTATGTGTGCGCTGCGCTCCTAAAAACGACTCCAAACTCACTCCAAACGCGTGCTTTGCACTCTCAATCACTTTGCTATGTTTCTCTATGACCTTGATTTTCACAATGACTTTGTTTCCTGTGGAGACTTGTATATAAAGCCATTTGGAGTCATGGGTTTAATTTTTGCTTCTTCAAAACCCACTTTCCTAATATGTTGTTTTGGCACTTTTCACTAATTTAATTCAACACTAAATTTCACTTTTCCCTTTGAATATTTAGCTAGAATGATGAAATTTTCAGCTCTTTTTGTAGGGGTCGCATGACATGGAATTTGGCCAAGGAAACCATGACTACGCCTAAAGAGATCAACTGGAGACTTTTTTGGAAAATTATCACAAATGACACACTGCTTGACTTTTCTTCAAAACAGTGTTTTGAATAACAGTCGTAATCTGTCAACATGACGATGAAAATATTTGAATCACAAATTGGTAAGTGACTCCCTCAAGTCTGCATGGCTTTATTGGACACGGTTGAAGACCAAATTGACTAATGCCTAGACCTAATAACTAAAAATGACTCTCAACCATTAAAAGATCGAACATTAACTGTCATGGACTTTAGTGAACATTGACAAAAGACCCAAGCTAGCAGGTGCCAAACATGAGGGGAAATGACTAGCATGACCTTTTCTATGAGATTATGGCATACCCCTAGCTGAATGTAGCTGAGTGAATGGAGCGAGACTCCTAAAAATGAAATGCAGAAAGAGTATTGATCTCTGACGAAGGACTGACAAGACCGACTCTAACATTAGCTCTAATGGGGGATGGTAGCTCCTTGTAGGTGCCAATAACAACATATCTCTAGAAGAGCTAGACAGTGCCTTCATCCATTGGGCTATGGAGTTATTATTTCAAAAAACAACACAGGACTCTGACTCATTTATGAAACTAAAATGACCAAAAAATTGACTCAATTTTGACATTGAAATGACCTGAATACTAACTTGACAAACTCTAACCAAACTGAAATCAAATGGTATTTACAGTGATAGTGGAAATAGTATTAATAACTCAGAAAGGGTACCGCTTGAGCAGCCGACCATTGATCGGCCCTCCTGGACAATATTTCCCGTTCATTTCCTTCAAAAGAAAGGCATTCTGACCCCGACATGCTGCAATCTTGAAGGTACCTTTCCAGAGATTCTCGAACTTACTGTTCTTGCCTTTTTCCTCATTCGTTGCATCCCACTTCAGCACCAAATCATCCAACTAAAATTTGTTTGCTTTTGCTTTTCTATCACAAATTTTCTTGATCTTCTCCTGCAATTTGGATGTGTTTGTGAAAACTTCTTCTCTAGTCTGCTGCAAGTGGACCATTTGATTCAACCTTCTCTACATAGGATCATCTTCACTGCCTGCCTCCTGAAGAAGTTTGACTAGCGGGGCTACGAGAGAGGTAGGAAACACTATATCAACTCCATAAACAAGCTCAAAAGGGGATGTACAAATGGATTTCTTTTGACTGACCCGATCTACCCAAAGTGCATTGACCAACCTCTTATGCCAGCTCTTCTTGTTTATTTCCAGTAGCTTCTTGATGATGTTGACCAATGATTTATTAGAAGACTCCGCCAATCCATTGCCTTGCGGATGATAGGCAGTTGAATGACCCAAGATGATGTGATATTTATGACAAAATCTACCATCCTTTTCGATTTGAAAGATGTTGCGTTATCCGTGATCAACTTATTCAGGCAACCAAAGCGAGACAAGATGTTATTTTCAAGGAATGAAATAATTACCGCATCTATAGCTTGCCTGGTGGGAATTGCCTCGATCCATTTCGTGAAATAATCTGTCGTTGTGAGGATCCATCTATGCTGACCAGAAGAAGTGAGATGAATTTCACTAATGAAATCCAACCCCCATTGCTAGAAAGGGGCACTCACCTCAATAGACTTAAGTGGTAAAGGTTGTAACTTCTGCCTTCCTTCGAAAATCTGACACTTATGACAGCTCTTGACCATCTTATATACATCAGCAAACAATGTCGGCCAATAGTACCCCGCTCTCAAAATTTTATTTGCTGTTAATTTCCAAAAAAGGTGACCACCACAGTCTCCTTGGTGGCAGTCCTCCATGACCTTCTTTGCTTCTTTTTCCACCAAGAAATTTAACAGAATGGCACCAGGATATTTCCAATACAGTGCAGAATTTAGAATGCAAAACTTGGCAGCCTTCAACTTGAGTGCTCTCGCTTTGTTTCT
The DNA here is from genome assembly GCA_000404065.3 of Pinus taeda. NCBI lineage: Eukaryota > Viridiplantae > Streptophyta > Pinopsida > Pinales > Pinaceae > Pinus > Pinus taeda. The sequence continues at coordinate 83,954 of APFE030884164.1, read as the reverse complement.
AGTCATGCCAGGTGGTGGTGACAAATTTTTAAGCACATATATGATATTTGAATACCATATAGAAAGAGCAAACATTTCAGATACCTGAATTGACGATCCTTCCTCATTCTCATCGGACATAGCAGCGATCAGATTTATGTCCAAGGTGTGCAAGTTTTATTCAGCCATTAACTTTGCCAACTCCTGTCCTTTAACAAGCTTTGTGAGCTTTATTTCCACATCATATTCCAGCAAGGCTGCAATCCACTTGCCTCGTCTTCCTTCCAAATCGGTCTGCACTAAAACATCTTTGACAACAACGTTAGGAACATAGGCCAAAATATGAGAATGTAGAATATATACTCGGAAATATTTCAACGCTTTCACAAGTGCAAGGGCTTGCTTCTCAATGATGTTGTATTTTAAGGTTGCATCTCTTATAGCTCTGCTGAAGAATGCAATGGGTCTTTCGTGATCATCTATTTTCTGCAATAACATAGCTGCCATAGTATGTTCCGAAGCAAATGAAAACAATATGAAACCCTGAGTGTAGTCCGGGTCGACTAGAACTAGAGCTAAAGAAAGATCCAATTTGACTAAATTGAAAGATTTTACAGCCTCCTCCGTCAATTTCAGTTGGTTGTCCTTCTTAAGCATGTTTGTAATCTCTCTTAGGTGCTCAACAAGGTTAGGTACAAAGCGGCATAGAAAATTCATTTTACCATTGAAAGATTGAATCTCGTTCTTATTCCGGGGTAGATCGATTTGCTGAATCGCTTGTACACGTGCTGGGTCAATACGAATGCCATATTTTGAGATAATGTTCCCAAGTAATTTGCCTTCCTCCATGGTGAACAAACTCTTTTTCGGATTCAGTGACAAGCCATATTTTCTGCACTTTTGAAAGAACGTTTTTAGATGGTACATGTGCTCTTCATTAGATTTGGAAAACACTGTCAAATCATCCAGGTACATAACCAAAAAGACATCCTTCTCATTTGTGAAAGCCAACTCCATTGCACGCTGAAATGTGGCACCTTCATTCTTCAAACCGAAAGGCATTTTAGCATAATGAAAGGTTCCCCATGGAGTGGTGAACGCTATCTTGTCTTGGTCATCTTCATGGACAGAAAATTGGTTATATCCGGAAACACCATCAAGTAGTGACATACGAGATGCCCCCACTACTTGCTGAAATATATGGTCCATTTTGGGTAGTGGATAGTTATTTTTCAACAAAACTTTACTGAGATTTCTAAAATCAATGAACAAGTGGATCTCACCTGTCTTCTTTCGTATGGGCACCAAATTAGAGATCCAATCCGAAAATCTGATGGGAACAATGATTCCTAATTTGTACAACCTATTTATCTCCTTTTCAATTGATGGCAGCAGCTTAGGATTGAGCCTTCTCAACTTCTATCTGAATGGTTTCTGATTGGGCTTAATTGGTATACTGTGTTGAATTATATTGGTATCATATGTCTTCAATTCGGAATAGTCCCAAGCAAACACATCTACAAATGAAGACAACAAACTGATATATTCGTCCTTGATCTTTTCTGGCAATGCTTTAGATAGTTATACCATTTTAGGATTAGCAGTTGTTCCGATATTGACCTCTTCCACACCCTTCTCTGTTGGCTACAATGTTGGTTTGCGGACTACATCATCTTGATCAAAGAGTTCTTCTAAAGGTACCAAGCCTTTAGGAATAACGTTATTCTTTAGCTGCAACACGTCCATTTCATTTATTTGCACATCATCTGTACCATCACCTTTACCATCATCATTTTCTACATCAATTGAGGTTTCTTTGAACTTGCCTTTGTTTTGCATAAAATCATCAATCTCCTCATCATCTTGGAAAACTTGCCAATATCTCTGATTGTCTAGGATGGTTGGACGATGCTTGACATGGATTTCGAATTTATTGCTGGAGTTTATTGGGATTTTCAAACTACTTGTTGCCTTAGCAAGTGCATCAACAATGCTATTTTGTATATGAGGCACACATGTCAAGGTGTATTCTAAAAATAATTTTAGGATGTCTAGAACTGCATTACGGTAAGCCTGCATCCGAGGATGCTTTGCTTGATATTCGCCTCTGACCTGCTTAATCACCAATTTGGAGTCACCATAAATTGAAATCCTCTTAGCATTCAGCTTCCTTAGAATTTTTAGTCCAACAATCAGAGCTTCATACTCAACTTCATTATTTGAACAATCAAAAGCCAACTTGTAAGAGCATACTCGCGCGTTACTAGGCACTTTGTTCGGGGCTGAGAAAGGACTGCGTACCCAAATCCCAATTCCAGTGCCATCATTTCCCACTTCTCCATTGAAATCCATGGTCCACAAACCTTCTTCCTCCTCTTGCAAGTGTTGAAAATCTGTTTGTTGTGCCTTGTCTGCTTGTTGTCCATTACTTTCAGCTGATCGCTCAACGGTGTTCTATTGTTCTTGTCCTTCTTTATTTAAAACTCCTCTGAAATTTTCTGTTATCTCTGGAATATCATCTGCTTCTACTAATTGACTATCGATATCATTGAAACTATCATAATACAAAACAAAATACTCTAAATCTATATGTACATAATTAATCGGATGATTTATTGGTTTCTCCTTGTTTGTAATCATGTATTTCATTTTTTGTTCCCGATACAATTTCCTCATTTGGCCAAACACCAGAATCATTGCATAGGAGAAATCTAGTTGTAGTGTCCCTTTCAATTTTGCTACCCAAGACTTGGAAAGAAGCATGCCAAACTTGGGAGGAATATCTGCTACAACAATATCCATCAAAACATTCTTCATTGGGATTTGATCCAAACTCACAACCAAGTCTTTGATGAGCCTGATACATCTTACTCTGCTGGAATCAAACAAATAGAGATCATGGTATTGCTGGGTGATGTCCAGACCCATCTTATCCATGATAGCCTTGGGCATGAGATTGTGAGAAGCTCCGAAATCGAACACGACATTATGTAGCACAAAATCATGCAATCTTAAACTGATATAAAAAGGTGGCACATCACCATCAAGAGACTCATCGTTTGATGCTGGCCCAAAAATCATTTCAGGTTGATCATCTTCGACATTCACCATGTCGAACATTGGGTCCATATTCAACATTTTAGATACTTACCCTCTATAACTGTTGTTCCTCACTATATCAATTAAGGGAATGGATACCTTCAATTTAGAAATTTCATTCTCTAAATTAAAAGCGGGAACCTTTTCTACCTCTTTGACTCGGATTTCTTTCCTTTCCTTTTCTTTTGATGCAATTGGGTGATTAGATTGTTCTGCTGATGGTGATTTGTTGTTATCCAGGCCAACCGCCTCCTTTCCTTTCCTTTGTGCAACTGATGAATCATTCTTTGATGTCTCACCGTCCTTCCTCTTCTGAATTGGTTTAACCAGCACATCTCTGTTTCTAAGTGAATATCGTTGCTGCTAGGGAGACAGAGAATTCATATAGCCTCTTTAGTACTCATCTGATTCTTCGTCCAAAACGGTGTCATTTGCTAGAATGAAATTTGCATCTTTGTGTATAGCCGAACTTTCTGCATACTCCTCATCCTCAGTGATATAAATAGGCAAATCATCACGAGTAAAGAGGTGGTTTTCTTCACCTATTACATTCCTGTACTCATCTGATTCTGGTCCATGCACAAAATTTTGCTGCAAAAGTGGCTGTATTGGCTGCTGTGTTGTTTGCTCTTAGGCTCGCTGATCTCTCTGCCTTATTCTATATTGTGGCTGTTGCTGGCCACGAAAGTTAGGATTTCTAACTTGTGGCTCAGGTTTGTCAAGTTTCACCCTTTCAAGCATCTGCTCTACCTTCCGGAGTAGCAGATCTACCGAGGAAGATTCTTCTTTTATGGTGACCTTATTTTCTGCCTTTGCTCTAGCTCTCTTGGTCAACAAATTTTCTTCAACGCTGACTGCTATCTTCTGCATGTCTTCCATTGTGGCCAGTTCTCTCTCTCTTAATTGATAAGCCATGTTAGCATCAAACCATCTGGGAACTTCACCATGGCTAGCCCCATAGGTGGCCTTAGATGATCAGGAATGTCATTATAAACTGAATTGAATCTAATGCATTAGTCTTGGACTGACTCACCAGTGTTTCATTTGATTTGCTAATATTCGGCCAGAATTTGAAGAAGATTCTTTTTCACTTCCCAGCGGTTTAAAAATTGTCTTTGTAGGTCGGCCAAGGTAGTGATACGTGCAGCTGACAAACCTCTAAACCATTTCCTCATTTCACCTGTAAATGTCCGTACAAAGAGTCTCATTGCCACATTCTCTACATCAATCTCGTGAAGTTCATAGAAATATACCATTTTATCCACATGTTGCTGAGCAGTGATGTTGTTAGGAGTGCCACCAAAAAATGGGATTTTTCTTTGATAATCTGTGGGCATATCATCTAAAACTTGAGGCAGAACAAGAGGTGCAAAACGAGCAGCCATCACTCTTGGTGGATTCGGCCTTGGAGGTGTTGGAGGAGTGTGCACAGTTTGTAGGGGGCTAGCAATCGGAGTTTGAAGCTCTGCTACAATGTAATTATCAATTGACCGGTTAGCTCTTTCCGTTTCCAAGTCTACAAGAAACTGTGGATTGTGGACAGTAGAGTCAACCGCCTGTTACTAGGAATAGTGTCCACTCGGAAACTTCTATTCCCACTAAGACTAGTAGCTATCTTAGAAACAAACAAGTAAAGTCTATTTTCGCTTTCCTTTATGAAAATAGATAGGAGTGGAACAAAAGAGACCAACCTTGTTCTTGCACTTGATTTCGTCTCCTTCCTGATATAGCTTTTCTGCTTCTTCTTTGTCTTCCCAGCTTCAAAGAGCACGTGTGAATCACAACAACATACTAATATCGAAGAACAAATATCTATATTCATAAATAACATAGGACCAGATGTGTGTTAACCATACAATTGCATAGATCACCCAACACTATGAATGTACACTAGAAAACCAACAACACTTCTCTATAAGATACAAAATTCCAGCATCTGGATCTCTGTGATGAGGTATCCATATATAGATGATTATAGGGAGGCAAGTCATCTTCTGGGATCTTGATTAGTGTCCTCTCTCTGATAGTTCCTGCTTCCACTTGGAGAATGATCATCTCTTACTCATCCCTGGTTGAAAACAGATAGACAAGTGTTAGAGGGGAAGCTTCTGGAAGATTCCATGATCTTCCACCTCGCATTTTGTCCCTGCCATTTGTCCATTCCCGACCATCACACCATACAGAGGAGCAATTCAGTACGCATCGCACCTTGTACACTGGGAAGGTGATATGCATCGCACCCTCTACACTGGGTTTTCAGTATGGTCCAGCTTTGACCATTTATGAGTAGTTTTTAGTGGAGAACTTCTGGGAGATGATGTAATCAGCTGACCTTGTTCCTTTAGGTAGTGAAGCAACACTTTTAGGGACTTAGGAGCCCTCAATTTATGGACATTTATGATTGGGGTTGAAGTGCCCAAAAATTTCTATAACACCGCCCTTTTGGATTTTGTCTTGAACAATGATATTTCAATCCGCTCATCAAAATCTAGCTCTTCAAGATATTCAAAAATGTCAGGGCATGAATGGGATTTGAACAGGGGAGATATAGAGCTCTCTTGATGATGAATTCTTAGAATAAAATTGGGATTTTTGTAGATGTGTGGAGGATCTGGATCAGGATTAGCTCTGGTATATCTTCTAGAAGCTAGCGTGCTATTAAGAAAAATCAAAGGACACAACCAAATTACTCAACCTATCAAATCCTAAACTTATCATCCAGAAGCTTAGAATTATCAAGAAGTAAGGGGAGTAATATCATCCCCAGTGGAGTCGCCACTATGTTAGCACCTAATTCTGCCTTAGGCTGAAGGAAGGCAAAATTGAAGGTAACCACAAACCACGCTCAGTCTAGTAGCCAGCCCTACCAGAACCGGAGAGGGCTCTCTCCAAGTCACGCTCAGTGAATAAGTAAACGAAATGGTCTGAGATGAATTACAGTGAAATATTGATCTTAGGCTAGTAAATAAATATGGAAACAAGAAGCAATTTTGTATAAATGACTGCGTTTCTGGGATATATGGGACCAACGGATAGTATGAGCAGAGAATTTAACGCAAAGGCACAAATTACGTCGTGAGGCAAGATAGGCATAAAGTCTAGCAATTAAACTTGAAGTAAATTCAGAATGGAAATATTGTTTAGGAGGGTGAAAAGGGCATAAACACATGAATCCTTTTCAACAGAAGAAAAACACATAGCGTGAAACTTTCCCACAGGCAGAGCAATAAATATGAATTCTACCTTATCTTACTTAGAAAATTTCACTAGAAATGAAGATGAATGAACTGTGAAACATAACGAAATACATATGAAACATAAAGAGAACACATTTGCTACACTCACACCACAACAATCTCATGAAACAGAGCCGCTGCCTTTCATTAATCCTCTGTCAAAATATACAATGAAGAACTAAGTTTCTCTTCCCACAGTCTCCCAGAAATTACAACCAACCAACATTTTACAAATGGTTTGCATACAATAAAATAGACTATGCCATGAGGAAATAGAACGACCAAGAGTTGGGGAGCTTTTCGAATCATTACAAAGTGGAAGTGGAAAGCCAACCATTAGTTACAGGTGCAGCATTACAAAAATGACAAATGGCTTGGGTGACTGCTCGCCTTCCTTTGCCACCTGGATAGAAGACAAAATTTAGTGGAAATACTTTAAATTTTTCCTTAGGTGCCAAAACAAGTGTAGTGTAGATGAGCATGCCCACTTGGAGAAAGTCGCGAATCGAAATCTCGCGAAGCGGAAGTGATTTTGGCCTTTTTCTCTATATGTGCCGCACCCAAATCTATATGCACCATGCCACTTTGGAGGTTATTTTGAGGTACCTGTAGGAGTCCAAATTGTGCCTAAGTGTGCTTGTTGGAAAGCCTGGCCTATCTAATTTCCAACCCAAGTGGAATTTATGAACTTGGTGCTCATTTTCTCCTACAAAACTGCATTCTCCCAAGACCGCTTCCTATGTGTCAAAATAGGGGTACAAAGGTCATTTTTTGAGTGTTTTTGACCTCCTAGGGACTCAAATCATACCCAAATTTCTTGTCCATGCACCAATAGCCATGATTTTTCATGCTGAATCCAAAAATGCAAGCCATTTGTGATTTGGAGCCCCCAATCCTAAGCACCACGCCAGTGGCGCAGCGCATAGGGAGAAAAACCCTGTTTTATGGCCAAAAATTTGTCATGTGACCAAAATTGCCCCAAATTTCTCGAAATTTGGGTTGGAGATCCTCTATGAGGTGACATGCTAGGCCACAGAGGCTTCAACCAAGATTCGAAGCCGATCTTGCACTTTTTGCCTCTTTTGCCTCTTTGTCGCTTTGCTCAATTTTTCCTTCAAACTCCTTATCCGAGCCTTTAAACTCATGTTTCGTGCCCTGTAGTGATAGACCATCTGCCTCAATATGGTTTTTTCCTTGTTGGCCTTCTCTAGTAGTCTCTCTAGGTGGATGTTGATCCGCTCGAGCCAAGACTCACGGTCATTGTTAATCTCTTGCTCAAATGGAGTGAGCTGAATCCTCCTATTCTGGGCAACTTGGCGATTCTCACGAATGCTTTGCAGCTCCATGATCTCATGCTGGTCCTCAAGCTATTTGTTCCTTTGCTCCAAATACCTGATAATCCATTTGGCCATCTCCAAATTGAGTGACAAGTCTTGGATCTTTGTTTTCTGCTCCTGGATGGTCCTCCTAAGTTTGGCACTCTCCTCATCTGCATCATCATCATGAATGAGGATGAAGTCAGACTCTTGTTCACCTGATGGCCCCTTATCATGCATGGGCCTCTTGCCCTTGTCCTATGCCTGCTTTGCCGATGTCGGAAGCGAGGCCCCTTCCACCCCGGGTGGAGATAACACTCGCTTTGCTGCTGCAAACAAATGTCTACTTCCTCTCTGCTAGGTGATAAATACTGGCATAGTAGTGGTCTCATGGTGCGCATACTGATGAGAAGGACCACCTATCTCATGTTCAAACTCTGATAATACCTGTGAAGTGCTGAAGAGGTCACGGGAGATGAAGTCCTCCCAAGCAATCTGCAATCCCAGCTGATGATCCACCAAAATCTTAATAAGAGAAAAATGATAAACACTATTAAGTTGTTGCTGAGGGGTGTTGTGCTACATGAAAGTGTTCATCCTCTCTATGTTCCTGCAATTGAAATATGGGATGTTCATCATCCATACCGTGGTAAAGTGCATGAGCAACCTGATGTGATAGCCATATAAACGAGAGAACCTCCCCTCACAGTTGAAATATTTCATGATCAATTTCATGAGTGGAGCATATTCATCTTTTAAATATCTGAATGGAAAGACTCTTTGGAGCTGCCTCAAGAAACTGGCCTTAATGTAAGGCTCATAATGCTGCCTATCAACCTTCTATTTCTTGTGCCACTGTTATCCAACATTTGGTATGCCGATTGCTAATGAGATAGTTTCAGGTGTCAGTGTGAAGGTGACCCCGGCTAAGATAGAGTGATCTCCATGTAGGTGAAGCACAAAAAGACGGGCCAACTCATGATGAACTCGAACAGTAGACACCCTTTGAAAAAACTCAAAACATGATAGATGTTGGAAACATGACATAGCAAGAGGGCAGGCTTGCAATTCTGTGAGGGTGGTTGGCTCATCCCTAACATGTTTTCCACTTTTGTGATGTCTTTGGGGAGCCTGTTCTTCTGAGGATGAATCACTTTGGGTCTCCATTTCATACTCCGATGAGTGCTCAGATGCGATGACTGCTGTATGTGTACTGTGCTTGGACTGCCCTTTGGTGATGGTAATGAAACTATGTGATGTTGTGATCTCTGCCACCAAGGGGAACAATGCAAAAAATGGAGTGTTAGGAAGGGGAATAATATAATGGGAATAGGGGTTATGGGGGGAAATTTTGTTCAGGGATATGTAGGAGGGTTTGGGGATTTTATGAGGTAGGGTTTTGGGGTTTACATTAACAAATAAGAGGAGGGGATAGGGAATAGGGGTTTGGTAATATTTTAGGGTAGGGAAAATAGAGAAAAATTAGATAGGGGGAAAGGGAAAAATGGAAAGAGGGGGAAAAATGAGAGGGGAGGAAGAACCTTGGCATCCACACCACAAATTTGCAACCCTAGAGCAATGATTTTGGTGTTTTCAAATGGTAGGGTTTAGGTGTTTTTATTGCAACTCTAAACGACCATGAACCATCATTACATTCACAAAAATACATGAGCCATCAAGATTTAGAGCCTACCTGTCGATTTGAGGGGTTTCAAAGGTGACTTGATGCAATTTGTCACAATTTCAGGCCTTTGTCGGTGTGCGCCGCGCAACAAACCCAATGCGCTTTGCTCAGTATAAACTACACTACTCAAGTTGAGGAGCTACGCGATTGGAAGACGGTGCAAAGCAAGGATGTGTCACTGGGTCCGTGATAGCGTGGAGGGAGCTGCACTACCCAGGGAGAAATCACAAAGGTCAGCTGGAAAGTGACCGTTAAAGTCACTATTCATGAAAAGACAATAGAAGTGAGGCCAAATGGAGAGGATGGCCAGAATTTAAGACGAAATTTATGGCTTATATCCATGAAAATCTATCGCCAATTTGACATTAATGAACCGATTTTGAGGGGAACGGTCGGATCTCAATTCAAATTTTCCTATGAATTACAAGTGGCTATCTGGTAAGAAACACTTGGAATTTTAAGTATTTAGATATTGAGCTCTCAAACACCTATGGACCTAGAGTTTTTCAAAGCTCTCAAATAGACTCTTGCATTTGCGAACTTGCCTGAGATGTCATGAGTACTAATAGAGATGTTATGTCATCACCCCTAGAAGTTATCAATACACAACAAGTGGTAGAAGAGTTCGCACAAGAGATGGAGAAACAGGCAGAAGAAGCTACCCCAGAAGTAGCTGAAGTACTCGCGAAGGTCCCTAAATCTCCAAGAATGTCGAGACTGAAGCCAACCCCAAGCATGGAAACCATGAAAGGTAAGAAGGGCAAGTAGCTTACCATCCCGGTGCATGCATCATCGAGACAAAACCTAACAAAGCCCACTGCCCAGGAGAAAGGAAAGGCTATAAACCTAGAGGCAGAAGAGGAGGATATCGAAGACATCCCCATGGACGATGAAGATGTGGGAGTGGAAATAGAGGAGATTGAAGCCTAGGGTGCAGACCCTATTACACGGTTGCCGGAGTACGTCCCTTTGTGCAAGCCTATGTCCAAGGTCCCCAAGGACATTGATGAAAGTAAGACTCCCCTACAAACCCCATTACTACCCGATGAGATCACTTTTGACGGTCCGCATCTGGCACGGGTTCCGATTTTGAAGCTTGAAGATTGGGACTTGGTGGATCATGAGAAGTTCCCACACGTAGTGACCAAATAGTTGATGTACCGCATCATAGACACAAAGACGAGGATGACTACACTAGATTTGCGAAAGTGGCTCAAAGGAGTAGAGAAGGCAGGATTACTCAACTTGCTCTAGGTGCCACACTATAACTGAACCCCGTGATAGTTTTAGTCATCAAGCAACTGCTGTGCTTGGTACATGATGGGTGTTTGTGGCTGGAGGAGCTGATAACCATCACCGATATGTTGATTCACAACATAAAATGCCGACCGTATGCAAGGGAATATCTAGCTATGATCTTTGGTGGTAAGGGTGGCGAGCTGGTGCTCACAAAGTCAATGAAAGAGAAGTTCAAATTGGTGAAGAAGTCATACAGGTATGCAATCTCCAACATCTGTGACCCCACTATGAAGGTGGAAATACATATCCTTACACGGAAGGTGATGCAAAAGTTCCGCGATGACAAGGTGTCGACACCTGTCATTGCGCTTGCACAGAAGTGCACGGAACAAGTCCAGTTTTACTGGTCGGACTACCTTTGCAGCGAGTTCCTGGAAAACTACCGCGAAGCGCAAGATAAAAGAAAGACATTCCACTACACATGGATCTTGCTATCAATTGTGTTCATAGCGTGGGAGCTACTAGAAGAGAGCCAATTCCCCTCAGTCAATCGGACCTTCCTGAAGCAGTGAAGTATGCTTCACTGTGGGTGAACAAGGACGTAGAGCATGTGCAGGACAACAAGATATTCTGGATCTTGATGGAAATGAATATTAGAATGGCTATCAATCACAAGCCATGATTGTCACCCATGGTGTATGCTAACCTGTAGAGTTATGCTGAATTCAAAGCTGATTTCCATCGGATATCAATCAGGGCATAGAAGGACCCTGAGTAGAAATGGTATGACTTACCATACCTCACCACAGATGATGCCATTGATGCAGTGTTGGATAAATGGTTGGCGGAGTGGTGCACCACCATGGACTTGTCGATGGGTGGAAGAAAATCTATTGCACAAAGGAAGAAGGATGAGGCCAAGCTGAAGATGACACAGTTGGTCGAAAAGATGAAGAAGGAGGCCATTGAGAACGCCAAGGCAAAATAGACAGGGAAGGAGGTAGGAAAACAGACAAGTGGCATAAAGCAGGGCTCTAACAAAGGCGCACAGTTGCCTTCACCTAAAACTGAAGAAGAGGACACAGAGCGGCACAGTGTAGACCCTCAGGAGATGTATGATCGCATTAAGCGCCCGAGAGAGCTGGGAAAGGGAGGGTCAAGAAAGAAATCAAAAGCAACCAAGACCTCGCTAGACCCTATCACACTAACAGAGGGAGATTTATATGAAATCCGTGACACAGTGAGAGATGTCACTGCGAAGGCCCTGTAGCAATTTTAAAAGCAGCAGTAGATCGTCCTAGGGACTATCCAGACGGGATTGCAAGAGTTGCAGACCACGCATCGCAAGTTGGTACGGTGTCTATCATCTTAGCTATCAACACATTAGAGGCTGTCGATATGTTGTGCACGAAGGCTTCTAGTGTGCTAGTGCTGCCAGATGGAGCACTGACAACACAAAATGAGTCTAACATTCCCACTATCAATGCCTTGAAGGGACTGGGATTGAACCTGGTAGCGCTCCTATGCAAAGCACTCCACTCCTTGCAAGATGGAGTAATTGCAGAGCTGAGGGCCTGCGAACACCATGCCCTCCAAGTGATCACTGAATAGAAAATCAATATGAGTAGATGGACTTACAAAGGAATGCTTCCATCGTTGTCGAGGCTGAGGTGACCAGCCAGATAAAGAAGATCATATAGTTCATGGAGGAGGACTACAAAATGGTCCCAGAATTGGCCATTTTGGAGGAGGATCTAGTTGAGGTCGGCATCCGTAAATTGGCCACAGGGGTGGGTGACACTCGGATGGAGATGGCGTGAGTTCAATTGGAGCTAAACTTGCAGATTATAGAGCTCTATTTGAGGGCTCAACCTTCAACACCACCAGAGGTAAAGGAACAATGGGTGGTAATTGTCACATATGCAGTCATGGTAGTGGAGAGTCCAGTAGCAAACTACAAACGGATGTTTGAACAATCATTTGAGGGTGAGTCACGATGTTTGTGTTGGGGGCCTATTGGTAGTGGGATCCCCCAAGGGAATTTTTGGGGCTAAACTCCCATATTTTTGTAATATTATTGTAAAGACTCCACATTTTGTGACCACAAAGTGCAAAGGTATTATGTGTCACAAAGCATAGTCCACCCTTAGTTTTGTAAAGTAAAGTCAGCTGTAAGAGATCTACCCATGGTCCATGGACGACGGGATTGTATAAAAATAGCTAAGCTCTAAGTCGTTAGAGGCATTAATGGAAGAAGAAAGAGAGTCATAGCTTTAGAGAAAGATGTCTAAGTCTTGGGTTGTAGCGTAGGTAGAGGCTCTGCAGCTAAGTGCGTAGAGGCCTAAGGTAGAAGTCCGCAGCTAAGTGCACGGACCCCTACAGTTGTGTGCATAGGGTGAACAGAGTCTGTAACACTTGGAAGATATTAATAAAAGGATTTATTCTACAATTTCTATGTACTTGTTATGTTGATGGGTTTGGATATTTTGTATGAATTTCCTTTGTTATGCTTCTATGTTGCGTGAATGAATACATTTACATTGAATAATTAAACGCAATTACGAATATCTGATTACATGGTGATAAAATTAAGTATTCGGAAAAATAAACAAATCACTTTGGGTAATTGAGGAATCTATGTGACTTGCTTCCATAGCAGTGTGAAAGTACCTAAGCCATAGGTTAGGGCTGCTCGAAGGTGGATTGTATACTTTCACAAAGGTATTGAAAGCCAGAATAGAGGGTTTTTCTTACACGCACTAGAGCAAGATCACCTGTGTGAAGGCGGGGATAGAAGAGATCAAACGACATCACAACCATCTTAGGGTGTGGAAACTTGGTTCCAACATCCCCCTATACTATTTTGAGTGAGACTTCCATCCGTGTTCCACGGGCTGATGCTGAAAGGGCCAGTAGTGTAGGGATTTGTTTGGCTAATTAATGTTGAACTTGGATCAAGCACCCTCAAGCCAACAACGATGCTCAAGTCACCTCTCCGAAAGAGTCTGATGTTTCTACTCCACACTTTGTCGAGGAGGAAGAGATACCTTTTCCTTCTATGGGTTTCCACTATTGAGGGGCTATTCCTGCTACTTTGCCACCCAACTATGTGTCTTTGGCACAGTTGGTTTCAGGTACACTTAGTGCCTCGTCACTTTACCATAACCTTGTTTGGGCGTCAAGGGCCATGCCTACTTTAGGTCCATTTGTTGTGAACACGACTTCCCAACAGGTTGTTACCTTAGTCCCGGTGCAACCCACTGTTCTGAATATCCTTGTATCGTCAATCCCAGTTACTCGTTAGGGACAACTGACAGTTTCAAAGAATGTCTCTATCAGTTCCTCCATCCCTCTAGTCAGTGGCCAGGCTGTGCCATCGCCTAGAGGGAAAAACCTAAATGTTACTATGGTGACAGGTGCCACCAATGTGAGTGGCTCACAAGCTCACATGCTTGGTTTGAACAAGCCTTCTTCTGGTATTATTCATAACCATGTTGATCCTACTAGATCAATCAATGTCCAGTACCAACAGGTTCTAAATCTCATTGGTCCATCTGGATCAAGAAATGTTCATTATCCGCAGCTCTATGGGGCTCAGGTCCAATACCAAACTCATTATGTTCCATATGGTTCTCAAGGAATGGTCAATCAACCTTACACCCTCCAATCTGCACAGTACATTCAGCCTGGCTATTGCCAGATTTAGTTTGGAAATTTCCTGGGAATTGTTCAAGTACCTTTGCAATAGGAAGGATAGCCTCTATAATAACAAGGGTAGCCTTTGTTACCACAAGAGCAACCTTTGTGCAGTAAGGGCTCTCAACACAAAAATAAGGGCAAATGATCGTGAAACAAGGTCAACTGCAACAACCACAAGGTCAACCCTTGCAATAGTTGTAGAAACCGTGTAGTAGCAAATGCAATATGCTCCGCACACCTACCAACCCATGTCCTCATAGGGCCAACCTATGAAGCCTTAGGGACAAATTTTGCAACAGCAAGGTCAACCCTTGCAACAACAAAACCAACCAAGGTAGCAGCAACCCTTGTATACATATCATGAGGGTCAGCCCTTGCAAGGATAGGGTCAAGGTCAAGTCTTGTAGCACAGGCTCAAAATCCTAATGTCCTAGGTCAACAGGTCCAGAATCCTATAGGCCAAGGGCATCATGTACAAAACCTTAACGCCCTAGGTCACCAGGTTCAAAATCGTTTTGGTCAAGGTAAGCAGGTACAAAATCCCCATTTCCAAGGGCAACAAGTGTATCAACCTTATGCCTACAGACAACAAGTCCAAAATCTTCTTGTTTAGGGACAACAGGTCCATCACTTGTATGTTCAAGGACAATAGGTCCAATATCCATATGTCCAAGTTCAACAGGCTCAACAACCTTTTAACCTGTACGTTGCTTAATAGCAACCTATGACCGGACAGTTCCAAGGTATTTAAAGTCAAAATACTCCCTATGTTCAAGGTAATCCCTAATGGGGGCAGCCTCAGATGCCATATGGCCAAACTCCCCCACTAGGGGGCCAAAATCCTTACCACCAGGGATGGGCCCCTCTATTCAACCCACTTATCGACCTCCCATGCCTTTTAACACCCAATTGCCATTCTTTGCCACACTCGAGTTGCTATATGTATCTCATCTCACGAATGACCCATCCTTCATTCGTCGCACTGGCCTCCGGTGCCGTCCAAGATACCGAGCGATTGTCCAAAGTTTGATGGGAAAGCTAAAGAAGATCCTCAAGCCCATGTGATGACATATCACCTCTGGTGCTTGTCGAACTCATATGTTGACGATTCCATTCATCTCCATCTTTTTCAACGAACCCTCACAGGCACTGCAGCTAAGTAGTACATCAAGCCGCCTCAAAGTACTTACCTTGACTTTAACTCTTTAGCCATGGCTTTCCTCATGCATTTTCAGTTGTCAGTTCATTATGAAACTAGCACCTATTTGCTCATGTCTCTTAAGCAAGATACTGTGACACACATCTCTGATCACATCCATGAATGGAGACGTAGACATCGCCTGATAAAATTTGAGATTGTTGATCAGTTTCTCACTGAATGGTTCACCAAATCATTCATGGTCCAAATTACTCACGATATAGCTATGGGTGGTTGTGTCACTAAAGAGAAAGCCATCGCTCGTGCCTAGTACTTGGATCTAGTTTACTCTTAGTCTGACACTTTGTATGAGTTATTACCTGATGCTTTGTGGCCATCATCTAATCCTACAGCATCAAAGTCACAAGTTGTACCTCCTGTTGATGGAGTTATTGGTTCATTATCCTGGACCCCTGCTAAATCTTCTTCCAAACAGAAGTTGGTCTCAGATGTTGTTCCTAATAGCTTATCCCAAATCCACTTAGCCTTGGTAAAACCTCAGAGGTCCACGATGTCTAGTCTACCACAGTGGACAAATCCTCGAAAGGAAAGAAGAAATGCAAAGGCAAGGGTAAAGCCAATGCCCCAAAACAGGGTCCTCCCAAATCTTCTGTCAATGAATCTTCACAATGGAAACGTAAGTATCCTTGCCTCATTTGCAAGGAAGATCACTACACTAAGGATTGTCCCTAGTGATCTGAATTTAGCCGCTTGCTCAAAGGGACCCCCGTTGTCCTCAAAGAGTCGTTTCCATCTCAACATGCCTAAATGGTAGACCAACCCCAATCTGCTTCCTTCAGATCTCAAGTGTTCATGATGAGTACGCCTATTAATGTGGCTACTATATCAAAAGATTATCAAACTCCTACATTGACATTTGGGAAAGAGAAAGAAGCCGCACCTTCTTCTTCTACCCCAAGTTCTGGCCTTCTTCATATTGAGCGCCCTAACCCTGATTCCACTATACGGCCACCCTCTCGATGTATGTTGCGAAAATCCTCATATAATCCCAATGCCCAAGCTACTCAGCACTACAATATTGTCGAGGATTTGGCTCAGGCACCGTCAACCATGTCAGCTCTCGAGGTGCTCCAAACCTGCCCATCACAGTGGAAATCTTTGCTGTCAGCTATCAAGGGCATTGATCCCACCAATTCCAATTTGATATGTTTTGATCTAGAGAACCATGTTCCACGTCTCCCTCATCAGAGTGCCTTTCTCATTTAGGAAATCATCAATGAGAAGACCATCCACTAGACTTTCATCGATGAAGGTGCTTCCACCTACATCATGTCGACCACATGTTCGAAGGCTATTCGTTCTCCTACTTTGAACCAATCTCAGAATACTTTGGAAGCTTTTGATGGGCATGATTCGCAACCCTTAGGTCTCTTACCTAACCTTTCCATCACTCTAGAAGGAAAGACAATGCAAGTCGAGGTAGAAATTGTTGACGCCCATCTCAATTATAATCTTCTACTCGGCCGAATCTAAACCCACGCCATGCATGTCGTGGCCTCCTCTTTATTTCGTGTGATTCGTTTTCCACATCAAGGGAAGATTGCCACTATTAACCAGCTATCTTTCTTTGCCTCTTCCTCCTCAAATGGTAATTTTCCATACATCAAGCACACTGGTGCTCCTTATGAGATTGTGGGGGTAGGTATTTTTAAAGATTCTGCCTTAAAGGGAATTTTTCCACTTCCACCTCCTCATGTTGCCTCTGTCAACATGATCTCAGTTAAATAAGACCCTTGGGTTGTACCTTCACTAGATCTTGTTGATACCTGGGGCGATATTATGTGCTTAGTCTCGCCGAAGTCAATTACATGGAAATTGTTTTGTCTTCAAATTCTCCATCCCCTGATTCTTTTGTTTCGAAGAACTCTCTCTATACAGTGTGGTTTTGTGTGTTAGTTTTCAAACAACTTTCTTGTTTACTATGATTTTCTTTCTTTGCAGATGTTTTCGACTCCTCACATCGGTTTTGCTGATGGTGCTTGCCATAGTACCCAGAACCTATCATCCGCGGCATGGGCTATTTATGACCCTAACAATGAGTTGTTTGACCTTCAAGGTATTTGTCTAGGTTGTACAACTAACAACATTGTTGAATACAGTGAGGTCATCAAACTATTGTCAGAATCCATTTCTCTTGACATTAGAGAGTTGGTTGTCAACCTGGATTCACAGCTTTTCGACCTTCAACTCAAAGGGCAATATTCCATCAGAAACCCTCAAATATGGAGAATGTATCTACGTATCTATCTATTGGGAAGACATTTTCATTACATTACATATCATCATATTCCTATATGCATAAATACATTGACATATGCATTAGCTAATTATGTGTTGGATAGACATTTATAAAACATGTGAAAAGATAAACTAAACCATTTGTACCATAGTAGACAAGAAAATACTATATATATATATATATATATATATATAGATATATTATAGATATAGATATAGATATAGATATAGATATAGATATAGATATAGATATATGGTGTGATAATGTTTTATACATCAGAACCCCAAAATATAATATATGTGTCCAAAATAACATTGGTGGCTCGCAGGCCTCCTATATCCGTGGCATGCAGGCCTCAAAAATGTAAATGTTGGACTTAGGAACTAATTAGCATCGTGATCATTGTAGCATGATACAGCTCATGCAACACGAGTCAACAATCAACGGATCTGATCTGAGACTCCCGCCGTGTGTCTCTGGTACTGGCGAGGAATGTCTCATACCCAAGCATACTCTGGGATACCACGAGTCAACCCATCAGGGTTACTTGCAATATCCTCCTTGTTGTCACTCCCTTCGTGATAAGGAGCGATAGCATCAATCAGGCAGGGGACACGCCTGGCAATTGGGGACATCCCAGCAGGCCGCTCTAGTCCAACATTTGCATTAACAAGAGAAATGTTATAAATGCATATATACTAAAAACAATTATAAAATCTCAAAATTAAAAAAGTTGATTTTTTACCTTCATCGTCAAAATCCTCTCCATTTGGTAAGGATATGTCCGGATCTCCATGGAAGTCGGTGCTACTGTATGGCCGGTCCTCCACTATGATTTTTTGTCATCGTAGCCATGAAAATGATGCAGGTCTGTACAACATGTGCTAATCCCGAGTGATCCTGGGCATCAAGCGACTCCAGCGGGCCATCCATGGATCGCGTGGTATAGGAGGATCTACCTCAGTCAACTGATACTGGAATAGTGGCACCAGTTCCAAGAAAAAGGTCATGAGAACAGATCCAAAGCGAAATTGCTTTAGATTCCTTGCCTTAGCTTTAGACATCTGGTACTTTATGTTGATCTTCATGGCCTCTGCCCAGTTGAAGATCGTAATTGTTGTGTAGTCAATAGCATATAGGAACTTCGACTTGTTGGTCTCATGTTCTACCTGGGACCCTACCACTCTATTGATGGTCAACAAAAGCACTCTTAGTGTGAGATCCCGAACACTAGAAATCTCAATCTTCCCATTCTTGGATTTCAAGGCCTTAGGGCAGTGTTTGGCAAGAAATTAAGATATGCTTGCCCCAATCCGTCGTGACCCGTACATGTTAACTGGTTCCCCTCTTCGAGATAGTCTAATGATGAAGTATATATCTAAAGTTTCCAACTACAACTTCTATTCACCAATGAAAACTATTTCCCGATTAATGTCCCAAAGGCTAATCAGGTACCTAAGCAACTTGAGTTGGGCCCTCATCCCTGGCGTGAGAAAGAATTTGAGGAGCTCACAAGCCCTCAAAGCTTCCAGGCAATTTGGGTCATTCATTTCCTGGGTGTCAACATCCTCATGTTCTCATTCTTTCCAGTCCACCATTTTCAATGATTCTTTCTTTCAAAAGCCATTAATTTAAGTCAACAATCATTCTTGGCCCATAAATTTTGAGTTTTAACAGTGATTTTTTGAGGAAATAGGGTTTCTCCCTATTCAGGATGTCAGTGTGCCTATTTGAAAAATAGTTGCACTGACAGTGCCACTGGCTTTGTTAATCATCCTTGGCCAGTGTGATTTCGTGCCCGAAAGTTGCGCTAATCGAGGGCCAAAAATTTATGCAAAACCCCCTCAAAAAAAAAAAAGACATGGTTAAAAACATAAATAAAAGACATGAAAATGGAGCTCGGGACTTTGCCTTTTACTTGTAACTTATGGCTTGGCGATTGACCTCCTGGATCTCCCGCGATCTGCTCTAGAACAATTAGGGCAAAAGTGAGTAAAAAAAATTCACCGCAAGGTAAAATGGTAAATGGTAAAAATATACTTACTTTTCTCCTTTTTATTCATTTTTCATGAAATATCAAGTTTTGTAAATATTTTAACCTATTTTGCCTAAATAACTAGATAATACAATTTACGTTTTTGCACAGCGATAGGTGATGGATGTTCAATGATGATGACAAGTCACGTTTCATCTCTTTTCTCGACTTGTTAAGCTCATATGAAAATATTGTCGAGTATTTTTCCCTTTTGACTCATAAAAGAAAATAAAATGGGGGGTCTGCTTTCAAGCTCTTTTTCGACCCTTTAAAAGAAAAAAGATGGCCGAGCCCTTGTCATTTCAAACTCATTAACGGATGTGAAACATCATGTACCCAGTATAATTTTACCCCTTTTCCGAGCTGGGAGGCACTTGTTGGGCTTCAAAATGTCATACAAATATCACTCATTACCATACATTTTTCACCTATGCCTCCATTATATCACTCATTATTCACTACCATGTCACTTCATTTTTCCTATTATTCACCATTAATGGGTCTCATTTATATCTTCCAAATATTATTTATTTTTAAGCATTTTTAAGAGAAATTCTTGATTAAATATTAGAAAATAATATATTTTACTTTATATATGGAAAGTGGGTTGTTTTTGTGACAATGTGTAGGTTGCCAAGGAAGCTTCCAAGACACCTTTATGTGGCCTTGAAGGATCAAATTCGAATTTGAGAAGATAAACCTCATGGAGAAGGTGATGATCTCATGGAGAAGATCAAGGACAAAAAGGGGTTATGTGTCTAGATGGTTTGAGAGATGTATGGAACTAAAAGAGAGATTAGTGAATCATCAATTATGAGTTTGTTATCTCATTCCATTGTATAAATAGGGAGTACAATCTCCTTCATTTTTAATCTTAGAATCTTCATTTGTAATCTTAGAAAGTTGGTTTGTACATCATGATGGAGGTTTGAAATAAAGACTCATACTTTGATTTTGTTGCTTCTACATTTGAGTTCCCTTTGAAGTGGTATGCTTGTGGAGTTATGGAGGGCCCCCATGGCCTCACTTGCATGCTTACTTTAGGTATAATTTAATTTATGTTTTTATTTCATTTCAGCTTTTAAGTTCTTGTGAGATATTCTAATTATTGGACGAAATCTTAAAATACATGTGTTCTTGTAAGGGAACCATAAGATCTCCGACAAATTAGGAATCTCTCTAGATTGGTTGTTTTATTTCATTTCAGCTTTTAAGTTCTTGTGAGATATTTTAATTGTTGGAAGAAATCTTAAAATCCATGTGTTCTTGTAAGGGAACCATAAGATCTCCGACAATTTAGAAATCTTTCTATATCTATATATTTTAGATAGGCACTTCTAAGTTTACCTTCCCGGGTTGACATTAAATTAAAGTCTAATTTGCATCCGCATTTTATACCCAACATTTTGGCGTTGTTGCCGGGGAAGTGAAACTAGAAGGATTTAGTAATTATTTCATGCGGTTGTTTTTATGGACTAATTTGTGGAACTTGGTGACAGCAGGTTCATAAAGGAGTTCAAAGTTTGGAGCATTTTTATTTTCGCACATAGTTAATTTAAATTCAGTTTTTATTTTAAACCCCCCATTTCTCACTAATCCATTTACGGATGAGGGCTTTGACAATGTTGAACAGGTACTTCTTGGAGAGCAAGGACAATAACCTTGAGCCAACTCTAAGACAGGATTTTCACATACTTGCAAAACATAATGTAAAATTTTTAAATCTTGATGTGAGCATGTTCGAATTTTTAGTCCGTAGATGGCTTCACTGGAAGCATGCTTTTACTTAGAAAATAAAACATCTTTTAAATTACTAAGAATAGATTATAAAAATAAAAATGAGATCTCATTAGAAGTCATTAGATGTCGTTATTATTTGAAGTTTTTAGTCTTGTTTTCAAAAAATAAATCATCATGAATAAAAAGAGCTGCTTCATCTTTGCATTTCTATGTTTTGTTTCTGTATCACGGGTAAGCCAGGAGTCTGATTACCGAAAAGATTTGTCTTCCGAAAGTCTAAATGCCCTCGCGACATTGCAGAAAGAGTGTAGATAATGCAAAATTTTGTCGCAGATCTTAATTGTGTTTTTTGTTGCAGATCTTAATTGTGTTTTATCCATCCACGCTAACCTGCATAAATAAAAATAAATCAAGAGATTAGTATGCTCTCTTATTGCGCTTCATGCGATCTGGAAGATCAGGAAATCTATTGATTTATTCCAATAAAAATACTCTTGCTGGAAAATTGATCTGCAATGCAACAATAAAGAATTTTGTGAATGAAAAAAAAATCATCTTCAAAACTCAACCCCTTAAAAATGTCAGTTTTTAAAAATAGTTTTTGATCAAACCAGGGCAAATCTAGAAAAACGAAGACATGGGTGTTTTCCATAATAGAATGAATTATATAACCCAGAAATCGTTTTCTTAAATTCCTAACGGTCTAAGAGAAAATCATGGTTCTTCGGGACCCTATTTTGGTAACTGCGTGAATAAAAATGGTTTTTGTACATCTGTCTTTTGAAGGCTCTATCAAGTGGATAGGCTGATTTCCATTTGCTTTGTGCATTGTTGCATCTCAAGCATCATATCTTTGCAGCTGTGTAAAGCCCCCTCAAGCCCTGCATGATCAACGAGCTTTGACTCCGGCGTTTTGAGAGCCACTTTACCACACTGCTTGGTTTTTGGTGTATTTGCAACGTACGTTCGATGCCCCAATTTCCTGAGGATGATGCACAACTATGCTTATTACTTCTACCTATTATCAATAAAATGATTCATGTGATGTTGATGTTTCGAGACTGAATGCATAGCCTTTTCTTGACGGATATAATCGCATCCTCCATTGGCAAGGGTACCGTTGGCGCTGTCCCTTTTTACCACGGCTTCTTTATATGGTCATGTTCAACGCTTCAACGCAATCCCAATGCCTCACACTCTCTATTACTCTCATTTAAAAGCTGAATTTACTCGTCAAGTTGATAGTAGAGATGATGGTTAATTTTAGTCATGTTTGCGGTGATTCAAACCAGCGTGCCATTTTGACATTTCAGTGTTTACATTCCTTATGCTAGCATTTAAAAAACCTTTCATCATAGTATCATGCCACCGATTTTGCATGTGGAACGCCATCAACCCTCCATATGCCATTTTGGGTTACGTTTTGTTTGGGTTTCTTTTCCATTTTTAGTTTAAATGTGTTCTGTATTTATTGTTATATATTATATATTATATTTATTTTTATTTGTTTTGATTTATATTTATATATTTTCAGTTAATGTTTGATTTCTTTTGATTTGTATTTGTATATTTTTAGTTATAATTTTTTTTAATGATTGATTTTGTTTTGATTTATATATTTAGTTAATGTTTGATTTGTATTAATATATATTATGATTGTATTAATATATTAATATATATTATATAATATATTACTATGTTATAATTATATTAATATAGTACTAAATTTTTTGTGATGATTGTTATGTTTGATATATTGTTTTATATTACATATGATTGTTATTCCTATATTATGTTTGTTATCGCGTTTCAAAAAAAAAATTCCAAACAAACAAAAAAATAAGAGAAATAAAAAAATTGTTGTGTTTTGTGACAATTGTTGTTTTGAAGGATTTAAAAAGTGAACATTGGCATGTTGGCATAAAATAAAACTTTGGTGATATGTAAATTGAGAGAATAATGGAACTGGATGAAACTGCAACAGTTGGTACAAGGGCAAAAAAATTTAAAAAAAACAAACAAACAAACAAACACACTTTTCACAAAATTCACGTAGGTTTGAAAATAAAAAATGGAACACTTGGAAACAAATTTTGAGGATCGATTTATAAAACATTTGGAGGATTCTGTAGATGATGATTATATTGTTTCGATAGCTTCATGTTGGCATTAACATCATAACAGTTTTCTGTTGAATACGTTTATATGACATACTAATATGCAGAATACAACAAATCTTTCTAATGCCAATCTTTTTTCGCGCATATTTCATCCGACACCAACAGGGAGTATTACTTTTCATGGTTATTTTAAGAATGGATTGATTTTAATATCATGATTAAGTCACTTTCAACACTTTGATTGTCCTTAATATGTTTTACTTGGTATGAAATTTTTGCGTAAGAATCATGAAGGAACTGGCCATTTCTTCTAGAGCACACTTATGTTTTCTTTGTACCAAGTTTTTTTTTACAGGTTAGAAGATAATCAAGTATTCATTAAGGAGATTACATTGTGCGCACAATTGGTCTTCAAATGACTAAATTCATGAAAAATTCTAAAAACAAATCCATGTCCACAACCATTACTTTGCAACTCCCATTTTGCAAAAGATTTTCCACCAATTATCAATCCATAAAGCATACCATTTCCATGTCCATTTTTCAAAGCAAGAGTATCTATTCATACACCATGCATTTCCTTACATCCATTCTTTCCAAGCATATTGTCATTTTCCATGTCATTATCATTCCCCATCATTTCCGCAAATAAAATCCTGCTTCTATGGATACCACTGAATCAAAGTCCTAGAGTCTAATTATCCTTGTAAAAACACCTAGAGGCTTGCATGCCTTAATGGCAAGTACTCTTGCCAATGAACAATGGGAGTGCATTAATATCCCTTGTTCGTTGGATCTTGTAGGTGACTCGACCACGAAAAATTTATTCGTACCTACAAAGATGTGTTAGGCATCCTTACTCCCATTGGAATCAATGGTGGGAGCTCTTATGTTGGCTAGGGGCATTCATTAATGGCCATTAAGTCAACAAATTCTTGCTATGTTCGACACCGACACATTTATTCACATAGTAAGATTTATGCCATCAAGCGTTGAAGACTTGAAGACCTATGTTTTGTAGCAAATGAAGTAGATTTCCTTTCATTTCTTTTTCATTTGTTATGACTTGAGGAAAAGTCAATAAATAAGGTTGGGGGGAGGAAAATGTAACTTATATATTTTGTATACCTTCCAAGCCTTATAGATTTTCAGCCATATTTAGCAAACTCATCAGATTCATCATCCAGCAGCAGATACGACTTTCAGCCATGTTCAGTAGACTCCTCAGATTCATCATCTAGTAGCAGAGGATCTAGCAGCCGATACGACAATACAGATCCATCTTTCATCCACAACTTGAAGAAGAAGCTTCAAATTAGAATTGCAGCATCTGAACATGCATGATTCATCCACTTCTGTAGGTAAGTAAGGTATGATGTTTTCTAACCTTTAATCTTGAAATTCTTTTTAGATGCTAAAATAATGATATTTGGAAAATATTCCACTATTTCACTATTCCCTTTCTCATTAAAAATTGACAAAAACCATCAGTTGGGGAGGGGGGAATTTCACACTTCATTTTTTTCCTTATTCATATTACATCTTAACCCACATAGTCTCCCCATAATAAAAACTACTACAAAATGATGAGAATATTAAATGACTTCTTAAAATGATTGATCTCAACAAAGTAAATAATGATTGTAAACACAAGAACCAATCATTAAAAAGAGATCTCAACAAAGTAAATAATGATTGTAACACATGAACCAAACATTAAAAGATGCAAATGCTTTGCAAAACAAATAAGAGTTCTCCAAAGATGTGCAAAGTTAAAAGGAAGTCCGTGATTGAAAGATGTTTGTTACACAAGAACCAAACATCTTGTAAAAGGAAGCTCATCTAAGAAATAAATCAAATAAGTCATTGTAGTAGCTTGCATGAGGACATGCAAGAGCTTCAATTGGGGAGTTGGGCTTTAAAATGTCATACAAATATCACTCATTACCATACATTTTTTGTTAGGATATTCCAACACATAGGAATAGTTAAGTATAACTTGGTCTAGTATAGAGTTAGGTAAAGTGTGTTTCTTTACTATGTACATTTGTAACT
>APFE030884164.1:2994-53818 GCA_000404065.3 Pinus taeda | reverse complement strand
AACATCTTTTATTTATTTTACAGAGTCATCTATATGCCTGATAAATAGATAAAGATTATTTAACGCTACATTCTGAATGAATAAGTTGTTCCCGGGATTAGTATTAGTTTCCCTATTTTTGTCAATAGAATAAGCTAATTGCCTATCATTTAAGCAATCTATTCATCACCCATCCATCCCTTTTATTTCATTATCGGGAAACTGGTCCCGTTATCTCCAGTCGGAGCCACCATTCCAAACGGAAAAGGAGTTGTACCAAGGTCCGGACCTGGTGGTTATCCCCGATGTTGTGGCAACGATTTTCGAGGCCTCAACAAGGTGCTGGCAAACATTGCTAAGCTATGAGCGTGCAAATTATGTTTTATTGGGATTTTAGCCAGCTGAGTTTCTAGAAATGTATTGAGAATCTCAATCACTGTTTGTCTATAAGATATTAATTTGGGATTGTTTGTGAGAAAATTTCATTTTATCTGTTGAATGATTAAATCAGAATTTCCTAGGACTAATACCCTAATGGCCCCTAAACTTTTGACCAGTTTAAGACATAGCAACAGAGCTTCGTACTCAGCCATATTATTAGTGCACTTAAAGTTTAATTTGTAGGCATGGCTTTTAGCATGATCATTTTCAAGATTATGCACCCAAATTCCTACTTTTGCTCCTAACTTGTTAACTGAACCATCAAATTCTAAGTACCAAAGGATCTCATGTTCATAGTTAGTATCAGGAGTATCAGGGATTTGTTTAATAGGAAAATCTGGTTTTTTAGTTTCTTCTAGTTCCTTTTGAGTATTTGATGTGTAATTGTTCTCAGAAATTTCTTGAATTTGAACACTAGACTTTTCATTTGTAATTTTTTCTTGTTCAACTGCTAAAACCTTGACTTCATTCAAAGGATCAATTTCAGCATTGTAAAGGATGAAAGAATCATAAATAATTTAATACAGAATCTCTTCTATATTAAATTAGTCCGCACTTCTTAAACACAATCATAAATAATAAAAATTCAAAGAAAACATATTAATAGATTTCATTTCAGTGTTTAAATGTAATTATAATTTCTAAAATCATAGTTAAATTGCAAGAATATGTTGATGTCAATTAAATGAATGATGTAAATTCCAAGAAGTCTACCACGCTACTACCACCAAAAGAAACATATGAGCCTAGAACTTGCAAAAGTATAAACAAGGGCTACATAGTAGTCAGCAATTTAAATATAGCTTAATGAAACAAAAAGAAAATAATAAAGACAAAAATTTCATCACAAAAATAAAACAACTAATAAAATATTATATTGTTGAATACCATCACCAAAAATTAATAAATATGATTAACTACTATTGTTTTTATTAAAATACATATATCTATATATGTGTGTGTTTTTTATTTTTATTGATATACATAATTGTCTATAATTAAATTTATTAAAATATGTTTTTAATAAATAATAAGTCACCTTAAATTGAGAGCATTGTGTGAAAAATTATAATTCATAAAATAGAATAATATAAAATAAAAATAAAAAAGTCAAATAAAAATGAAATAAAACTAAAAACAAAAAATTAGTAACTAATATAAATGGAAGCTATTAAACAACCCTTAATAAGATTTCAACCAATCACCTTACAAATAAATAAATTTCAATAATAACAATAATAATTGAATTCCTAATGTTGAACTATGGATAAGCATAATAATTTTTTGGTCAAAGACAAACTGAATGTGTTATACAATGCTTATAATAAATGTGCACTTGATACTTTTTCCTTAGTCAAAAAACCTTGGTGAGTACCAAAGGTGAAGGCATCTCACATGTTCTTTTTTTTTTTAATGATAGGTATTTTGTTTATTCAATATTTTAATTAGAAAAGTATATTTTTAGTTTAATATTTCAATTATAAAATTCTTATATTTATTTAGTTTTGTTTGATTTATATTAGTTGTTTTTACCAACATATATGTCATATCCTAACTAATATTGTAAATCAATTTTTGTTATTTTTATATTATTAATTATTTATTTGTAAGATGATTGTTGGTTTATGGTCTTTATTTCTTTTGTTTGTTATCTTATTTTTTTTTTATTTTTTTTATTTTTTTATTTTTTCCTATTTTTTTATTTACATTCATAATTATATTTTTTCTCCATTTTCAATTTTATATGACTTATTATATTTAAATATATATTTATATATAATATATATATATTATATAAAGTGTACATATTGGTTCAATTATTATATTAGTTAATCACATTTCTTAATTTTTGTATATATATATTTAATTAGTTATTTTATTTTTGTGATACAAATTTTATTAGTTTGCTCACTGTTGCCTTGTTATCCTGCCCTGTGACCTATACAATTGGGCAAGTTTTTGTTCAAACTGCTATGAGGGTTTATTTCTGCAAGTTTTTGTTCAAACTGCTTGTGAAATTCTATAAACTCTGCAATATCAAGAAGATCCTAACTTGTTCTCCTACGTGGGATCCTAACTTGTTCAAGACTGAGTTCCCTGTTAGTGGGAAGTCTCCTAATATGCTTAACTTGACTTCTCTGCGTTTCTTCAGAGCAATGTTTTTGACTTTGGCCACGTTGTAATTTTCGTTTTTTTTGTCAATAAATTAACCTTATTAGAAAAAAAAATACATTTTAATTATCATTAAAATAATAAATAAAAGAAAAATAACTCGGTGCAAAAAGCAAAATTAAAATAACTCAGTGTAAAAAAGTCTTTACGTGAATGTTATAGCTTTGGCACAACAAAGTTAACGATGATGTTCACATTTTCAGTAATGAAATTAGTTGCACAACACTTGAAGAAAGATAACTTGAAAACGAAATAAAGGCAACAAGTTGGGTAGTGGAATTCAGGTCGTATTCAATTCATTCCAAAAATTAACGAAATTTCTTATTAGTAAGGGACCTACCATAATGATTACATGATGTTAGTGTCTAATCATTAATGTTAGAGGCCCTACCATAATGATTACATGACGTTGGTGTCCAATCATTAGGGTGGACCAACAACTACTTCTATTCTTTTCCGAAATATAAACGTGAATCACATTTTTGTTTAGTTTATTTAATAAATTATTAATGTGTTGTGAAATTTTGATAAATTAGATTTATTTATATTAAAAAAGTATAAATTTTTATGTTTTTAAATGGTTAGCCATTTTAATATTTTATTTAAAATATAATAAAAATATTTTAAATAAATTTTAAATAAAAATAATATATATATGGTGTGTGTGGGGGGCTAATATTGTATTGTTATGAAATATTGGGATTATATGGATATGTTAGAAATGTTAGGTTAATTTTTCACTACATGGATATGCAAGAAATGTTAGGTTAACATTTCACTAGGGAGATCAGATCATAGCCAAAAGTGCACTTTTGGTAGAGAGGTATAGGAGATCGCGATTTACAAAGGACTCAAAAGAAAATGTATAAGCTAAAAAATAGACCAAATTGGCTAGGAGAGTGAATTAGATAAACATAATGCAAAAAAGACTACAGGACAGCAAGGCCAAGCTGAGGGATCAAAGTCAATAGAGACAACCTGAATAAGGTCTTTAGTGTTGCTAGGGGTGCTTCCTGTTGGGGGAGGAATGCCAAGATGTTGCTCAACATGACCCAATCATTGATGTATGTTCCTTAGGTGACAATGAAGGTGCTCCAAAGAGTGTGGGATATCAACCTGATGCTCAAAATAATCCACCAAAATTCTGCCTAAGAGGAACTTCAAATGCAAATACAAATCAATGGTGTACATGTACTAATTAAGCCAATCTTAGGCATGTCGAACATGCAACACCTAGTCAGCCAAATTTACCAAAACTTATATATCTAAAATTTGTTATCTTTGGGAGGCTCTATCCTATTACATATGGGCTAACTCCTCCTGGATGGGTCTCTGGGTGAGGCTCTGAAACCTAGTTGTTATTTCTTGAAGCCTGTGATACACACGCATATGTCCATGAGAGGCTCACTCCTGATCATAGGTAGCCCCTCGGTAGACTTGTGCTCGCATATGAGGCATGTCAAAGGACTATACTAAGTTGTGGAAAGAGATGACTAAAAGGTTGAACATGTGAGAATTGGACTTGAGGGTGTATACCATGTAAGGAGGGGGGGTGGGGAGGATAGCAATGAATCAAATGGAAGAAAAATTTAATGATAGGTTAAACCACCATCCTATCGCAAGAATACAGTGAGGGCTTGAGAGTGGATGTGGGAAAATGGTGACCTTACCAAGGAGGCTAACCACAAGATACGATAGCCCATAAGGCAAGGAGGAGGGGAGGGATAGAAGGTTGCAAGTATGGACAAAGAGGAGTACAAATCCTCAAGAGCATAAAGAGGAAGATACTAAGAGTGATAGGTAGATAACGAGCCAAAGAGGGAAGAGCTTCAATTTTGGTGTCAAAGACAATAATTAAATAAAGCAACACACAAAGAAAAAATAATCAAGCCATAATTCATTGCAAAGGTCATGCTTCCATAAGGGGTGGTTACCATCATGCAACTAATGCCTACACGAGTCCCAATGTGCTCACTTACATGCACATTCGATAAGATGTGAAAAGGAAACCACTGACCCAAGCTAGTAATCTAGGGAGCCGAATGGAAAGAACCACTACAATTATGTGAGAGGAGGAGAATTTGATTATGTTTGATGTTGTTGAGAGAAATATGAATGTGAGTGTCAAGGCTTGGCTAGAACTCACAGAAGTGGGCTGGCCAAAGCTACCGATGTTGACTTCCCAAAGCTGAGGAAAGAGTTACAAACCAGAATAAAGGTTTTCATGTAGTGGCATGTGACAGAACTAGCACGAAAAGGAGGACTATATATATGAAAGTTTTAACTATATTCACCACACAACCGGGGATATGACTATCCTAGCAAGACATTGGCATCTCAATGTTGAACTGTAATGCATGGTCTTGCGATCGAGGAGTTTGTGTACAAATCACCTTAGGAAAAATGCTTTGAGCATGTTTATCTTCCATCTTATTGTGCGGGGTGTGTTGCCATGTTCCCTAACCACTTGCCCAGGTGGGGTGGTGGTAACCCACTATCCCCTTTTCATTAAAAACCACATTTGATGAAATTATTTTATCATATTAAAAATATTAAATTTATTATAATTTTTTTATAAATTATAATTAATAATTTATTAAGTTAAATTATTTTATTATTAATAAAAATTAAAATACAATATAGTTGAAAAATAAATTATATATATACTAACAGTATTTTTTTGTCAAGTTGTTTGAGTTCTTCAAGATTACCCGTGGCCTGATAAAATGTGACCCAGAGACATATAAGAAGTCAAAATCACCCAATATCTATTCTATTCCCCATAGACTAACAACATTTTATTTATAATAATAATATTTATTTTTAATTATTTAATGAAATTATCTAGCTATCTGTCCACCTCTCTAGCTTAAGGATACAATAAAATTACTCTATTCTAGAACTCAATTTATAAAACTTGAACTTAGGTAGAGAGAATAATAATTATTTTATCTAATCACTCAAACTAAACCAATTAACTATCTATCTATATTTTTATTATTCCATTTAAGAATAAAAATTTTAACCGGAGAAAAGACTTAAATCACTTCTCCAGCTTTATTAAACAACATAAATTAATTTCAATAATGCATTTACCTTACATTATATTAACACCACCATATCAGTTCCATGTGAGTTTTGAGCAAATAAATAAACTAAGGCTGCTTAGGAGTCATATTCTCTAAGTTAAATCGTGAAGACAACATATAACGCTTAAGAAAATCTTATTAGAAACATATGAATTCATCCTTCTTGAAATTTAGCATTATATATAATTATAATATTTTGTTTTAGCGATTTCTTAAATGTATGGTTAATAAACTTATTTTTTATTATAAAATTTAATGTTGTTTTATTTGGTATTTCACAATTATTTTGTTTAAAAATATTATTATTTGTTAAATTATTAAATAGTTGGTAAATGTTGATAAAAATCAACCTAGAATGAGCATTAATATACTTATTTTATTATATATTTGACATTTCTCAAAAAAAAATTGGAAGTCTTGTAGGTCTTCCTTTTTCATTCATTTTCAAAAGCTTGATACATGTATAAAAAGACAATCAATGGCCTCAGCCTACCCATTGGGAAACCATGTCTATTGGCCAACCAA
This sequence comes from Pinus taeda, assembly GCA_000404065.3. NCBI lineage: Eukaryota > Viridiplantae > Streptophyta > Pinopsida > Pinales > Pinaceae > Pinus > Pinus taeda. The sequence goes on along the minus strand of APFE030884164.1, from coordinate 47,612 downwards.
AAAGCATTATAATCCATCCAAAATATTAGTACTTTAAGTCTGTCATAACATGCCTTATAGGCCTTAATGTCTAAAAACCAAAATCTATGCAGAACTCCATAACTATCATAATACTTACTACCCAACATATACATCATAAAATTAAACAAGATTAACAACACAAAAGGAAACACTATTCATCATCTGAGGACTCCACTAGGGCGAGGTCCTTTGCACTAGAACTAGGTAATTCTGACTAAGGAAGGCATGGGATATGTTTTTCGATTCTACCAAGCTGGATATTATGTTGTTGTATCTAGAATTGGATCACCATCATTTCCTTCTAAAGGTCCTGTAAACTAGGATCTTGTTTTCGTGCATTGGTTGGTAAAGTTGTGATGGATTTTGCCAGAAGATTCTTCATGAGCCAATAAAGATATATAGTTTTCTTGTACTGGGTTTTTCATCCATGGGTGTGGTTTGGATCGGGAGCTAGAAGCCGCGAGTCCTTGACTAGTAATTCATTCACAGCTCACTGGTTTAATTCTACTTCCCATGAGGAAATCAGTTGTTTTACCTGGGTTGTCGTGCCCACAATGTAGGCTTGGACCACTTCCAGAATGACTTGGGTGTCCGTCCGACGACCACCTTTATTGGGTGCGTGAGCATAGGAGAAGCCCTTGCATCCTTGATTACCATTTCGTCTGCCCCGGTCATGGCCTCCATTACTGGAAGAGCCCACACCTGTGGATGGCCTGGTCATACTGCTAATTGTTTGATAATCAAAATGTAACAAGCAGACACAAGGAATATGCTAGAGACCAAGTCCAGACACTGAGCCCATGTCCTGAAATTCCAGAGAAATTAATGGAACTCGTAAACCAATGCCATGACCCGACAAAGTGATGACTTGCCATGATGCCTGCAGTGTTTTCCCTGTGGAGCCAGAAGGAGTGGACATCGAAATATCTCATTTACCACCTCGCACCAGACCAAACCACTTGCACATTGGAAGCATTCCTTCCACTCATTACCATCTAGCATTTCTCAAAAAAAAAAAAAATTATAACTTTATTTTAAATCATTATTAATTAATTTATTAGTTAACATATATACATTTTAAAAACATGTAATAATATTATTAACCATATAGATTCACCCCAGTTTACCATGAAAATTATTAACTTGTAAATAACTCTTGTTGCAATGCCGTGGGCCCATATCATGGTTTATCAATATCACATGCCTAATATTACATATGTTTTTTTTTTACAAAAACGGTTAATGGATATTATTAGATACTTGGCCTCAATGCCAAAATTTATATTACAAAAGGTGAGCCCAATTCCACGAGTGTTGCACAACCCTGAAAGGCCATGGCATTTATGCTTAGGTCACATCTCTTTTTAGTTGCTACTATGTGGTCAATTTCAGTGATTTTCCCAAGCTTGTGGGTACATACAAATTGATTTAATAATAGGCAGTGAAACATGACAGCTCACTAAATTAAGGAATTGGATCCCATGTTTCATCTCCACCTCTAAGCAAAGCTCCAGTCGTAAGAAGGGCTACTTTGTTGGCTTCTATGTCCGCCTCCTTGTTGTTAGCTCTCAACACGTGGTAGAAATTCAATTTCTGAAATGAGTCTCCAAGATCTGTTATTCCAAAGATCAGCCTTGCAAGCCTTAGGAATGGAGGCTTAGAATGAGTCACCATAGTGTTAATAATAACCTGAGAATCCCTAAATACATTAGCCTCCCTACTGTTCAGCCCTTTCAGAAGCTTGAGACCTTGGAAAAGGGCCAAAGCCTCAACTTGAATGCTAGAAGTAATGCCCAAACCCCAGGCGAAATTGTGGATCCTTATGCCATCTGGGTTCAATATGACATCTCCAGCGCCAGCTCTTCCAAGGTTGCCCTTTGCAGCCCCATCAAAAAATAGAGAATGTCTCGGATGATTTGTAATCCAACCCTGTAACTCTTTTGCTGCAGCCCTTATTTGCCAATCTTTGGGGAGGGAGATACTATTTGCAACTTTTTGGAACTGAAGATCGAGAGAAGAGCCCCAATTTATATCTTGCTGGCTTAAACTTGAATCATCTTTACGCTCTCTCAAACACTCTTTTAACTGGCATTTTATCTTAACTACCACAAGCTTGGCATCTTGTTCATAGTTTCTGAAGATCCTTTTATTTCGCTCAAGCCAAACCTACCAATAGATTATTTTAGGGAGAATAGACCAAGCAGCTTTGATAATCTTGTTTTTTGGTGGGGGACCAGGGTACCTTTGCATCCAATTAGCGAATAGATCAGAAATGGAGGATGGCAGTGCGAAGTTGGAGCTCAAAGTTCCCAACAGCTCGGACCAAATTTGCATTGTGAAAGTGCATTCAAGCATAAGATGAATTATGCTTTCCTGATTTTCCTTACACAGGTTGCACCTTGAAGGGTCGTGGAAACCTCGCTTCCGAAGATTTTCATCAGTCAAAATTTTGGAGTGGCAAAGCAGCCAACTGAAGTAGCCAATCTTTGGTAAGGAAGGATAATGCCATATCCCCTTCCATGGCACTGGGTTCGTGGCCACGTGAGGGCGCTCACATAGCTTGGCATAGACAAGAGCTATGGTGTAGCCACCAGCCTACACACCCCATCCTCTTGAGCCACGTTTTCGAGCCAACGTTACAGCCAAAATGTGGAACTTGGATAACAGGACATCACGCTCCATAAGCAGCTTTGGGGGCGTTTGAAGATTCCAACTAGCCTAATGAGGACCATGCCATATGGAAATGTCCCACAGAGAGCATAAACCAGCCTCATTCATCCATCTGCACAGCGCTTGGACTGAGTAGCAGTTCCTAACGGATCATTGTTCATTATCCTATCTATCCATAGATTGATCCTTTTGCCATTACTGGGAACCCAGTAGGCAAGAGCATTGATGAGAGGGCAAGCTTTGATACAAAGATTCAGAAAAGGCAAATTTGAATGCGACAGAGGATTATCTAGGTAGCGAGAGTGCTGTCCTTTGAAATATTTTCTCCATAGCACTAATTGTGCCCAACCTGGATTAGGTGCAATGATTCTCCAAATTAATTTAGCACCCGTTGCAATATTATGATTGCAAAGAGTTTTGAAATTCAAACCTCCTTCCAACACCGGTTTGGAGATGGATTCCCAATTGACTAGTGGTATCTTTTTCTCATTCTGCTTGCCCCCCTTCCAAAATTTTTTTTGAATAGTCTCCTCCATTTTTCTGAGTATACTAGTGGGAGCAAGAAGGACAAAAAACTAAAATAAGGGAAGGTTGTTAAGAGCAAATTTGATGAGAACATACTTACCAACAATGTTGAGCCAGGAAAAGCCCCAAGCAAGCAACTTATTCTTGAATTTCTCCAATTGAGGGAGCCAGTCTCTTCTGTAGGCTCTTTTGAGAAAAACACGGAGACCAAAGTACTTGAAGGAAGTCCAAGTTGAGAAGGCATCGAAACCAAAGCATCTGGAAATGGATTTGAGCAAACTGGGCGATGTATTCCAACAATAGATGTGCCATTTTCCATTGTTAAGTATGCTTCCCAAGACCCTACAAAACTCATACAGAGCTCCTTTAAATCTGGAAGCCATGAGCACAGAAGCAGCTCCCAACAACAAGGTGTCATAAAAAAAGAGGGCATGATTGATTTTTTTAACGCCTCTTGCTATGCAGAGCCCAGTGATTTCCTGATCCATCATTTTCTTGTCTAAATAAAAACTGAGGACTAAGGCTTGAAGAACAAATAGTAGGGGTGAGAGACTGCACCCCTACCTGAGGCCTCTCATGGCTTTGAAAAAATCAGCAACTCTGCCATTTACTAACAGGGCAATCCAAGGCTCTGAGATGAAATCCCAAATCCAGTTTATAAAGTTCGCACCGAATCCAAGTTTATGTAAGACTTTCAACAAAAAACTATGCCTAACTCGATCAAATGCATTTGCTAAATCAAGTTTTACAACCATTCCTTTTTCATTGCAACTCAGACTTAAGTGGATTGCCTCTTGGACTAGAATGAAATTGTCCACAATCTGTCTACCTTGAATGAAACCTCCTTGGCTTTCCGGAATTATTTTGGGGAGGATGAGCTTCAATCTATTAGCAATTACTTTGGTAATCAATTTGTATCCAATATTACACAGCGAGATCGGGTGAAACCTGTTGAATGAGTTAGCTCCTTTCTCTTTGGGGATGAGAGCAAGAAAAGCGGAGTTCATGTTGCCACCAATTTTCTGGCAAGCTTGGGACTTTAGAATCATTTTGAAGAGATCCTTTTCCACAATCGACCAGCGGATTTAGAGGAATCTGGCTGAGAATCCATCTAGCCCAGGGGCTTTGTCTGGGTCCATGGCAAACAGGGCATCCTTGACTTCGTTCTTGGTGACTTTAGCTTCAAGGAGGTGGTTCATTTTAGTAGTAATCAAGGAGGGGACCACATCTATCATATTAGAGTTTTCGTCCAGATCTATATCTTCACTATACAAGCTTTTAAAATGAAGGGAGGTTTCCTTTTTGATGTTGACAATATCCTTGTGAATGATAGTACCATCTTTGATTTCGGAGATGGAATTGGTGCATTTCCTTGCCTAAGCTTGCTTGTGAAAAAAGGAGGAATTCCTGTCCCCTGCTTTAAGCCAAAGATTGCGTGACTTAAACCTCCAGTATTCTTCCTCAGCTAGACAGGCCTTGTGATAGTTTTGTTGGAGTTGGGCTTCTTTATCTAGAATCTCTTTTGTGATGTCAGCTTTTTAAGCCTAGAGATGATGGTTATCTAGTGTGCATTGAATTTTTTTCTTTCATTGGCTGGATTGGGTAGAGATTTGGCTCAGATTTTCAAAGCCCTTTTCACTATTTTGAGCTTCTCCTCTCAGACAAAAGAGGGGGAGCCTTTGACCAATTGCAACCAAATGTCCTTGACTATTTGCATGAAATCATATTCCTTAGCCCAGAGCGGGCTAAATCTAAAGGGAATAGGCCCATGATCAAGCTGGGCCAAGAGCTCAAGCTTGATGGGTTTATGATCAGAAGTGTTGCATGGAAGAATATGGAATCTAGCCTCTAAACCAAGAAGAAGAAAAGAGCTTTGAAGAAAGAATCTATCCAGCCTAGCAGCGATGTGGCCAAGGCCAACTCTTTTATTAGTCCAAGTGTACTTACCAGAGATTGGCTTGATGTCTAGCAAATCCCAGTCCTACATAGGATCCTCCACCCATTCCCTTGCCAGATCGCGAACAATGTTGCCTCCTCTCTTATCTGCTGAAAGAAGAGTGAGATTTAGATCACCTGCAATGATGGTATTCTCCAAGTTCACAAGGTTTGCTTGGTTTCTTATGGATTCCCAGCAAGCCTTTTTTTCCCTAGTGTTCACAGGGACATACACGTTGAAGAGACTAAAAATCTCTTTTGAGTCTAAATGCTGCAGTTTTAAAAACAACCAATGGGAGTTGAGGGTCTCAGAAATGACTGAGAATTTGCTAACATTCCAGAGAATGCCCAACCCACCAGAAGCCCCTCGGGCTGAGATTGCTTTCGCCTCGCATTTATTCCAGAGTTTCTTACTTGCATGAAGGAAGGTAGAGTCCTCCAGTTTGGTCTCCTGAATGAGAAGTATGTCAGGAGCTTCTATCCTTATTAAACTTATGATAGCTTCTTCTTTGATTCTGCTCCCCATGCCTCTATAGTTCCATGAGACGATCTTCATCATTTGTGTTTCTAGTTGGCTCCCTTGGAGCCTTGGGGCTAGTTTCTCACCATCTTTAGTTTTGACGCTAATAACTTCTCAAGAGTTGGATGGCTTCTTTGTAGCTTATCTTTGAAAGTTTCCTGCTCTCTCTTTTCCTGATTTATTTTTCAACCTCTTGTGGATCTCCTTATCAAAGCTTGGGATTCTCCTGTTTCCCCTTCTTCCTCTGAGCCTTCAAATTCTTGCTCCACTTCCTCGATTTCTACGGTGTTTCCTTTGGAGATCTCAACAAGAGTTGCCCCCTTGGGAGAAGAGGGGGTACCTTTTGCACGTGGGGTTGATTTTTAGGTGTCTGCTTCCCGTGTTTCCTCTATTTGCGAGTTTAGGGGGGTGAATTTATTTTCTTGCTCCATTCTAAGAGGGGGTTGCTGAGCTGGGGCTTGTTGAGTAGGGGCTTGCTGGGGGCCTTTTCCATTTGGACCACCATGCTTGTGGGTTTTGTGGGAAGTCTTGGCACGCTTGACCTAGTTCCAACCCTCTTCCTTACCCTTATCTGGCTTATAATTTGATGGACATCCTTTGGCGAAGTGACCATAGACATGGCATTTTGGACATTTGAAGGGCATCTGCTCATAATCTAGCTTCTACACATGAGTCCAACTTCCTATGTTGATTTTGATGGCTTCCGAGAGTCCCACCTCTAGGTCTACTTCTAAACAAATTCGGGCACAATCATATTGGTCTTTGTTGTTTGCCCGATCTATAATTTTCCTAAGGGCGTTGCCGATGTGCTTCAACAAGTCCCAGTTCCAACAATGAACTGGGAGGTTTGGAAGCCTGAACCACACTAGGACAGCCGTGGGAACTATTAGGTAAACTTGACTCAAGATAGAGTTAAAGTTGACCAGGTTAAACAGTGATGGTTTTGGGGCAAATGGTATTGTGTACCCATATTTACTGCCCGTGGTATTATATGTAATGGAGCTTATAAAAGGCTGGAAGGACTTCATTGTTAAGCAAGGCCAGGGAAGTGAGTGGTGAAGGCTCACTTGGTCAGGTTGGCTAGGGTTTTGGCCAAGGATAATGAAATTTCATTATGGTTGGGTTTCTCCCCAGATTTGGGGTTTTCTCGGATAAACATTTGTGTTTATGTGTTTATGGTTGTTGCTGGTTATTTTTATATTTATTCCTCTCAGTAATTATTTATGTTATGCAGTAAATTTATTAACAGGAACGTCGACTACAGGGTCGAACTCCGGCGTCCATTTGTTGAGATAAAGACCATGGGGGCCCATGAAATAGGGGCCATTCTGGAAGATCAGATCCTTGTCGTCCTTAGAGGTGAATTTGAAGAGGAAAAACCCTCATCCAAAAAAATAAGATGTGACACTATTCTTGATCAATGTTGCCCAGTTCTTGTTGACCCAGATCTCAGTGGACTTAGGAGATGGCCATAGTCCAGTGAACTAGCCAACGAGGCCATGCTCAGCCAAGGACATGGCAACTTGGATCGTGGTCTTTGGCGGCAGGGAGATTTTAGGAATATCCTTGAGCCTCTTAACAAAATTGGCTACTTCACTCTTTTTCTTCTGTGGCAAACTGACCAAGAGTCGATTGAAGGCGTCGGCAAATGAAAGCGAATGGGGGGGTGGGAGGGCCTACCTGGGGCGGGCATAAGACCTCCATGGGTGACCCTAGCTACGGGCCACCTCCCAGCAACAAACGAGCCACACAGTGCACAATGCAGGCTCAGATGTATGTAGGGACAAAGGGCGCAGAGGAGGAAAAGTAAAAATAATAATGTTCCTAATATTACATATGTTGATATGACATTTTTTTTAATTAATTAATTTGAGATAAAATAATTAAGAGTATAACTATTTTTTTTGTAAATTCCAACCACAGATTTCTATTGATAACAAAAACTTGATGTACGTAGATAAAACTTGATGCCCATATTGACTGACTAGAAGAATGTGAGACAACCTTGGAGGAAAAAAGAAATTGGCTACAAAATCCTTAGAGTTACAACTAAAAAAACAAAATTATGACTGCCAAGCCAAAAAATTTAACTTGGGATCTTTGTTTGGTGTTATGGAGAAAACATATATAGTGGACAAAAAACCAATAGATAGCTACCAACAACTATTAAGTACACCATAAGCATAATATGAAAAAAATGTAAAATATAATGGACATGTTAGTCTAAATGATGACTTGAGAAAGTGGAGGAGAGTTTGCTTCTAAAGTGTTCATAGGTCGACACTATTTAGAGGAGGAGCATTAATCATTGCATCATTCTCATGATGGTCATTTGATTATGTCCCTAAGTGAGAAACCACGAATCTTTCCATGCGATTTAATCCGACCACTATATCATCAAGGTCATATCTAATGTCCCTCATAATTATCATGATATCTTCTCATCCAACAAAAATCTTGTAATTATCTACTTATTTGTCATGAATTAACATACTAAGCAATGTTTCCATCTATCGATGTGTAGGGATGGAATGGAGAAAATGCAATCTTCTTTTCTTGAATTTTCCAGGATCAGGAACCCACTTCAAAGAAATGTTGTCAATTTTGGAATCAAAGTGATATATCTGTTACCTAAACTCCCTTGCTTCCAACTGCAAAATCTATTTTTGGACTTCTAGGGGAGATGCATAGAAAAACATGGCTACTGATTCCTAGCCAAATAGTTGTCAATACTTGGAAGAGGATCCCCCCAAAGCATCGCCCCAATGATAGGGGAGACTTTACTATGGAGCCATCTCCAGTGATAAACTAGAAATGAAACATAATACCAAGGCTCAAAACAAGTGGTACTAGAGGACATAACTATTGGCCTTCCTAGAATGAATAGGCCGACCAAAGAAGTACAAATTAAGGATTTTTTGACATTGGACCCCCGAAGAAGAATACTTTTATAGAGACAAAGCCCCCAACTTTATGATAATTGATAAGAGACATGAAATTCCTAAGAAATAACTACTTCCTCACTGACAGACTAATTTGAGGAGGGCGAACTATTTCTAGTCACAAAAGACCAACTAAGTTCGAAATGATAAACACACACGACCGAATAATTCCACTAAGACCTAGGGGATATGGCAACCAAAACTTAACGATGTGAGAATTCTTTGATAAACCATAGGGTGAGAGAGGGTAGTGTGCCTATCAAAACCAAACTGAAAAAATGCCTTGATACCATACATCACAAACCACTATTGGGCAATTAAACGAAATTTCTGTCAGGTTAGAACTCTGGGGGGTCGCTGAAGTAAGAACTGCAACCAGTTCAAACAAGGGACCTAACCCAAAATTATGCTGAAATAGTACAAAAAACATGGACACAATAGATGTTGTAAATTTTGAAGCCAACATAGACTCCCACAATAAGAAATCAAGGGAAGTAGGATTACCCAAGGTTGCAAGATGGGATATTTTTGAACCAATGGGTGAGGTTGATGAATGGGGAAAAGATTCAACCTATCCAACCAGTCTCCCACTGCAACCTCTTGAATATGGGACTACAAACAAGAGACTATCCTTTACAACACAAGAACATTAATCTTATAATATGCAAATTTCTGCCACCTAGGCCTATGCATAACTGGGCCAATGCATAGCTGCATATAAATAGTTGATTGCGCTAGGTCACAAGCAACATAATTAGAACACGAATTCTGCATTTTCCTTGGCCGTAGGAAGGTGTAATGCGTACTCCACAATTTTACCATTCCAAAACAATGACCCATAAGAGGTTATAAATTAACATTCCTTCAATGTCAGTACAAAGGCCTACAATGACCAATTTTCCATGGGAAAGGAGCTTCACGCATGCACAAGCGAGGGAGGTTTCATTAACAGAGCAAATGATCCTAGCAACTACCTTAACCATGTGCATGCAACATTTATTATGATTGAGCCCAAGTTGGTGGCTCCTATGGTGAGAGCCCTAAGCGTGCCATGCATGACCCATGCAGAGCCATATGGAGAGGCCAGCTCTCTCCCTGAGGGTTGCCACCTCCCTCCCCATACAAAATCCTTGCATGCAAATAATGACATTTGTTAAAAAATGGTTGCTAGAGAGATATGACATGCCAATAGTTCCTCCTCATCTCATGCTATCACAAGGCCCTTAAAACACCCCATAAGATATTTTAATATCTGATATGTGTCTCGAAGAGCATAACTAACTTGAATATAAAATTTCATTCTTAATTTGTGAGCACTAATATGACTATTTTAGCATATTCTATAAAAGTCAAATATCTTCCATTCACTTAATAATTATTAATAATAAATTAAAATTGTAAAAGATTATTTGAAATATATACCTATATATAATAATTTTTATATTATAATATATTAAAATTAACATAATTTTTTTATTAAAAATTAAAGTTGTTTCATTTAATTGAATTTATTTATATATTTATCACCTAGTTTTTTTTTTAAATTACTTTTTTATACATGATTTTGTTAGTGATGTGACTTTCTTTTTTTGCCAATTGTATTATAAGTAGTTAGTTAAAAGGTAGGATCCTTTTTTTTAATTAATAAGAAATTGTCCAAGCATTTTTTTATACATGATTTATATAAATATAATATAATCATATATGGGTAGAATTATGTTAGTTAGTTATAAAGATTATATATCAATTTAGACATGTTATTTGAAAATAAGAAAGAAAATACAACTATGTTGGGAGGAAAACCATTCTTTAGTTTATTATATTTCTATAATTATAAGAATAAAATTAAACTATTCTCTTTAAAGCACAATGTAGATATAATAACTAGAAACAACATGTTTAGTAAACAAAAGTAACATATGAAATAGATAAAACTGTAATTAGCTCAAAATAAATTAGAGAGCATGGAAGGAGTAACTTGGGACATTACCTTTCACATTTTCTCATTGCATTGGTGTTAAGAGTGAGCTATCTAAAGAGATGTCTAATGAAGCAATATGAATAGCCCTACCATTTTTCCAAACAAACTAGGAACATAAAGTGATCAACAAATGGGTCTACTTTCTAGAGTGTTGAGGCCATAGTCGTGAATCTCACAATGGCAAGTTTCTTTGGGAAGAGACATAAGTTACAAGGTATTTAGTGGTGTTAATATAAATCCATTATGTAAAACTATTTTGTGTCCTTGTTACAACTAAATCCCAAGTCAAACATGAAATTGGCAGTGGTTTGATTAACAACCATATCCTCCATAAAGGCACTATGAACTTTGGCATCTTTCCCTACATCTTAGATTGCATGATGAATATTTGAGGAAGTCAATTTTCTGCAAGCCTTTGTTGCTACTTCAACATCCCACTAAGCTTAAGTTTTCTATGGAGGATAGCTCCAAGTGGGCCTTGCACTTCTATGTTCCTCTTAAAGCCATTTCTCAAAGAATGGATAAGAGGGTATGGTTTACTAGAATTGTCTAAAATGGATTGAGAGATTATATTAATCCCTAGAATCTAGTAAATGAATTGAAGAGTTAACTATAATCCTTGGCAATTTAAGATTTTAATGCAGATGTAGCATGCAAACCCTTATGCAGGCAATTTTCATGGTTGTGGTCCTTAGCATGCTCCTTGCCTATTCATGTTCTTTTCCTATTCCTTCAGCATCATTTAAACAACCTTCTACTTTCCAAGTGAATTTGTCCCAAATATAATACTTACTGTTGGGTTTGTACAAGAGTGAAAGAAACTATCACATAACACCTTGGATTTCTTAAAAGTCATAATTTCATTTAATTAATAAGAATTTTAACCATAAAAATTTTAGTTTAAAATTTGTAACCATAAAAAAAATTCAAATTATAAAATTATATATGAATATGAATATCTAATTAATGAGTACAAAATTATAAAATTATATATGAATTATGCAATATCTATATAAATTAATGATAAAAGTACGTATAATTATGAGAATCTTCAATGTTTTAGAGAATTTTAATTTATTTTAAAAACATACTAAAACCATAAAAATGAATATATATGTGGATATTTAAATTCAAAATTTAACAAAATTGAAGATGCATATTTTAATTTGTATGTTTTCAATAAAATTATTTCACTGTCTACTTATTTATATTATTATATAAATTTAGTATTGCACCAATTATTTACGAATTTATTTTTTATTTAAGATTAAAAAAATTTGTCTAATTATTTATTTTATTTAAAAAATTAAATTATTATTATTATTTTTTTAAGTTTTTTGTATTACGTTTGAATTTACACATTTTTCCATTTCAGCAATTGTAATTTCATTCCAAAAACATTTTATGCATAGAATGCACGTTTTTTTATCCGCAAGATTCCAACAAAGATGCACATTTCAAAGAACATTTGTACATTACCTCTTTTGTGGAATTTGTTGTAGATACGTGTGAAATGCTATGAGCACGGTGGACCCTCCATTGAGAGATAGTGTTGGCCACTTAACCAAGGATAGTGTTGGCCACTTAACCATAGTTGGAGAGGGATACTACGAATTTTCACACCGACGTACCACATGATCTCTCCATAAATGAAAATCACGTGATAAGTCAATAAAGTGAATGCATTTTTAATAAACCCCCCAACCAATCACATCACCCATACTTAATCACCAATAGAAGTCAAAATAGTCCTTATAATGGTCATGGATTCATCGTTACCGGTTAGACACGTTACTTATAATCTTACTTGCAACTTGTACGACTCTCAACCAGGTTTGGAATTTCAAAATAGATTTACTTTTCAAATTTGAAGATTTTCACACTTTCCCAATTGTTTTTCATAGTTTCAACGCAGTTTTGCAAAAATTTTAACTATATTTGTGCCAATAATTATGTGAAAGACAATTTGCCCATCAAATTCCATCCCTACTCTCAACAATTTCAAAGCTATATTTTATTATTTTCATCCATAACTATGAATAACTTATCACAGAACCATAAGAGAAGTGTTGTCAGAAAACCTTAGAGCATTTTATGCCCAAAAATAGTAGCACGACACTGTTCGATTCCACTCAATGAGACTTTAAAGAAATCATCGTCTTTGTTTCCCTATAGAAATTGTTCCCCAATTTTAGTAATGAAAGAATAATCACACACCGTTTAGATTTTTGGAAACCATAGTTCCCTGTAATTTTGATGGGCATAGGTGTTAAATTAAACTTATGAATCAATTTTCTTATGCTTAGTAAAACTTTAAGTATCTAAACTCGTTGTTCAAGTATTGACTCACTCCTCATTACACTCTAGTAAAGGAAAGGTTGCTTGATTTAGCATTTGATTTATCAGAATCACAATACATTAAATCTTATTGCATGCCCTCTTCAGTTTTTAGATTATATCAAATCGAAAATTTTCCATTCAAATCAATGGAAAAATTTAGGTAGAGTGCGGTCTTATTATGCAAATTCGAGTGTGATAAATCTACAGTGCCTTTCCTCTTTTTTTTTTTCAATAAAAAATCCTTCATACTTTCATTAGATAAAGTAGATACATAGTCGGTTGTTCTTTTCTCATATATTTACATCTGTGTACCATCCATGATCCCATCAAAATAATTTACATCAGATCTCTTCAAAGCTACATACTAATCTATACTCTATATTGCTCGTATGTCTATCCAAGACCTCTGATAGTTATGCCAATATCGCCACTAACAAATAGTTTTGTAAATGTTGTCATAGTTCATCATGACAAAAAGTTGACAAAATTGTTCCATGCAAAAATACAATATGAACAAATGGTTTATAGAAAGCTGTCAAAAAAGACAATAGATCATATCCAAAAGCTATCAATGACATGCATTATAAAATAAAACTCCCCAGGCTTAAAAGGGAGCGTTTGTCGAAGGCTAAATAGAAGGTTTTTTGAGGCGAGCAACAACAACCCTGCTTTGATAGGAGGTTCACCATACAATTATGTTCTCTGTAGACATGATTAAAGTCAATTTCAGAAAAGGCCTCATCGATGTTTTAATGTGACGTACTAGTATATGAGAGGGGGTGGACCAAAATTTTCTCATTGTGGTACCCAATCCAAGATCACCTTGGATTCCCTAAACCCAACTAATTCCTCAACAGCAAGCCAATATGCAGATTGAAGAAACCAAAATAGAGCAATAAGTTCAACTCTATTGTTTGTCCTTGAGCTACAAAACCTACTGAAATGAAAATAGTTGTCTTCCTTCAAAACTAAATAGACTCCACAACCGCATATCCTATTAGAAGATGCCCCATCAAAGAAATTGACAGGAAATGAGACCATACCTCCTTGAGCTAGATTTGCCTTCTTGATTTTACCTCCTTCATAGGCCCAAGTTCCATAAAATATGTTGAGATCTTTAAACAACTACCTCTAATATTTGGGTCGATCTAGTCAAAACTATTTTCATTCCTGCATCTCCAAATGCCCCACATAATGTAGAAAGCCATGGAGGAATATGACTTGTGCACATTGAATTAATGAATAAGACATCCCTCTATGGAAACCATATTCCAACCAACATCTAAATGAAGTAATTGTAGCACCCCACTCCATACCGAGATTGCAATGGATATGAAAGAAGTAAATGTTCCACATCTTCCATAGCTTCTTTAAATAAAGAGCATCTATTGGGTCCCTAAAAACCCCTTTTAAGGAGTTTTTCCCAAGTTAAAATCCTATTGTGAATCACCAACAACATAAAACATTTTTATTTTACAAGAATGTCCCGTTCCATGTCTTATGAAGCCAACAATGCTTATCAATAGGGCCAAGTCCCCGATAAGTGTATTTATATATTTGCTTGACCATAATCTGCTCATTTAACATGACATCTCCCCAAATCACCCTATCTTCCTTCCCATTCAATACTAAACTTGCATGAATTAAGTGTGAAATATAACAATCCCATTGTGCCTTTGGCAAACCAAGATAAGATGTAGTTAGCCAATAATTAGTAATTGATGAAATACCTCGATCATAAGAGAGTTCACACAAAATGAAAAACCCATTAATATGTAAATTCTCAAGGATAAGAACATAAAGGGAATGTAAACTTTCCACCCCTTCGATAACATCCAATCCAATAGCAATCCTATTCCCCCGACCAACCTCCCATCTCAAGTTGCTGAGAAGCTAATGTTTGTTTGTCGTCATACTTCTCCATATGAAGGAAGACTCATTCTACTCTTCCCCCACTTTAATCAAGTCCTAAAGCTATCTATTTTTGAGATATTTCTCCTTAATCACGTGTTTCCAAATACTAAGTCCCTAGAAAGCTCTCCATAAATTTTTGACTATTAGTTCCTTATTGAACATTTCATATTCAAAATATCCCAACCTCCATCTTTCACACGTCTCGAAAGCACTTCTAATCGAACTAGGTGAATCTTCTTTCTGGATCCAAGCCTTGCCCAAAGGAATCTAACAATGATAACATCTATTCTTTTTAAAATATCTTTAGGCAAGAAAAAGAGATGCATCCAATAATAGAAATGTTCTGTAGAAATGCTTTGATCATAACCAACCTACCTCCCAGTGTCAACCACTTATTCGACCATAGGGGAAGTTTGCATTTAAATTTACTTACAAACCAGTGCCAATCTATGATTTCATATTTGTTAGGTTTCAAACAAAAACCTAGATATTTGAATCCCCCCTCAATGGAAATAGAGGCCACCTTGAAGATACAAGCTATCCCCTTGATCTTCGATTCCTCCTTACTTTCCGAGATAAGTATCGATTTACCTTTGTTCATAAGCAACCCTGAAGCTTCTCCAAAACTCAAGAGAATATGATGGAAGGCTTTCCATTCTAGGATATCAACTTTCCCAATGAAAAGCACATCGTCTACAAACATTATGTGAGAAATGTTTTTGTTCTTGGTGATCCTACACCCAACGATATTACCCTTTGCTCGAGAATCCAATATACCTCTGCTCAACCCATTAATAACTGAGAGAAAAAGTAAATGGGATAAAGCACAACCCTATCTAAGGCCTCTAGATACCTTGAAGAAATATTTTGGGCTCCCATTAATGATAACAACATAGCTCACATGTGCAATACAAGCCTTAATCCAGTGAATGATCTTGACCCCGAAGCCAATCTTGTGGAGAATCAGTCTTAGAAACTCCCAGTCCACACTCTCATATGCTCTAACTAGATCGATCCTCATCATACACACCTCCAACTTACGTGTTTTAATAGAGTGTAAGCATTGTTGGGGCAATTGCCACTGCATCTTGTATATGCCTATGGTCTAGGAAACCAATTTTTTTTGGAGTGATGTGCTTGGATAGTGAAGCTTTAATCCAATTGGCTATTTTAGAGATCATCTTATGGAGTGTACTCCATAAGGAAATCGGTCTATAATCAACAAAAGTGGAGGGATCAGTCACTTTGGGGATACATGTTATAAAAGTTGCATTAAAATACCTTGAGATCGAGCACAAGCATTTTGTTTCTTTAGCCACCACCAAAAAATAATCATCCATGATGTCCATAAAATGTAGAAATAGTTTTGCGGACCACTCATCGGGACCAAGACTTTTTTCCCTCACCAATGCTTTGAGGACCTCTGCCAATTCATCTTTAGTAGTAAAACACCTTAGCTGGACACTTTCTTCTAAGTTAACCATATTAGGGAACAAGTTAATAAAACGGATATGCTTTTCAATACTAACCCCCTCTTGTGCTTTGTACTGTCGACTATAAAATCTCTATGCCTCCCATTAGATATCCTTTAAATTCAAATATGTGTTCCCCTGATCATCCTTAATGCTCCAAATGGTATTTTCCTTTTTACATTGGAAGCATGATTGTGGAAAAACTTGGTATTTCCCCCATCCAAAACCTAAATAGATTGGCTTTTTGTATGCCTTGCCTCCTCTTGTTACATCAAAATATGCCCCTTTCTTTCTTTAAGAGATAAAATCCTCTTTTTCTTGGCCTCAGAGAAATATTCAAGATCCATAGGATCATTCAAAACATTGATTGGGGTATCTAAATAATACAATTCCCTCACCAAATATTTCTTTTTGTTTCCTTCCCACTGCCTTACAACTTGCTTCATATCCTTCAGTTCATAATTGATGAGCTCCATACTAGACCGCACCAAGACAATGATTGGAGCTATCCATGTACCCCTAACCAAAGCATCAAAGTCATGTTCTTTTAACCATGAATGATTAAATTTGAAAGGATATGATGTATGCTCACTCATCCTAGGCCACTCAAGGAATTTCAGATCATGGTTGGATATACAAGAGTTGTATATCCATGAATGAAGGAGATTCAAACATACGGTCTGGTCAATGTTAAAAAAAAATATATCTAGTCTCTTAGACATCCCCTCCTCCCCAATTTGATCGTTCTTCCATATAGGCCTAATCAAACACAAGACTATGTCTAGTAGCATATTTTCAGAATAAAATAGACTTAAAAAATCACGCCAGCTTGCACCCTTTTCTTTTGGATCCCCAGACCTCGTTGAATCCCGTCGTCAAATTAGGATCACTAACCATGATAAGATAATTGATACCCAATAGACCATTAAGTTCCAACCTCTCCGAAAAGATCATCCTATTGGAATAAGAGGCATAAATGTTGATGATGTGTAAGAAAATATGATACCCCCTCAATAAACGAGAAAGGATAATCCCCACAAAATAATTATAGGCCCGAAGGTTAAGGATTCTTGGGTCCCATATTGTTTCCAAACCAAATGATTGTCGTGTAACACTAGTAGTGCATAAATTCAATTTGGGAAATTTTTTCAATAAAAAATCCCATGCCTTCTCTTTAGAGTCTCTTGGAGAAGAACTAAACTAGGCTTTTTTAGATGAATAATACTACGGATATATCTTCTTTTCAGGGAATATCCCAACCCTTTGACATTGAAATACATCATAATCATGAGTAATCCAAAGAACTAGGATAGGGCTTTCTAAGGGCCCAGGTGTCGACAAGAGTGCATGCCTCCAAGACTCAAGGAGATAGACGAGGAAGGATCAACAACAGGAGGAGAAGGGGATACCTCCTTGGAATCTTGGAAGGACAAGTGTAGGATAGAGGAAACTAATGCAATGTTGGAGAACTTCTTGAATTTTATACCCTTTTTCTTTCTCATGGTAACATTCATTCAGAATTTGGGGCTAATGATAATTGCCTCCTCTGTGAAGAAAGAATTTTCAATGGTCAGCAGTTTGAGGCCGAAATATTAGTTGAGGGCCAGGGAGCATAATTCTGGGTCATCTATAGCCGTAGATGAAGGATTACCTACAAAAAAACCAAATATAATATTAGGGTAAGGATGATGCACGAAGATCTAGGGAAACCATCCATCGTACCTTTGGTAGGAGTGATAGAAGGAGACAATGTATAGTCATGGCCCTTGTCAAATAGAGTCGATTAGTGAGAGAGAGCTGACAGGATGGATGAGAAAGAACCTGTGAGCTTACAACAAAAAAAAATATTAATATTTTGATCAATAGCATTGTCTGCCTTTTTATATCATCCAATGGATATAAGAAATTCCATATCTTCAAAAACATTAACTTCTAATTGATTAGAAGGAAAATCTTCATGTAATGGGGAAAAATAATATAATGGATTACCTAAATATTTAGTAACTTGAGGAAATTTTAAGTTGGATTCTCTATCTCGAAGTGTCATTACCAACCCATCAGTGATGTTTCTTGTCCGATAAGATCGACTTTCTGAATCGCTTCAGACATGTCACAACCAATTGACCTGTCTCGTGACACCCCAAACATTTGAAGGGGATTTTGCAAAAATCAATGAATTGTTAGAAGGAAAATGTGTTAGAATAATCACGTTGCTCAATGCCTGTTCCCATGATGGCTAGTCGACGACAAGCAACAAAGTGGGTAGGAGTAGTTGAAAAATAATATCAGTCGTTGTAGTTTCTACGACTAGACTGATGTATAAATTTTCATGTATTCATTGAAATGACCAAGCTCACTTCAGTGAGTCTTCCTAGTTCCATCAACTGGTATCATAACCAAATTAGTGAAGGCTTATAGAAATCCAGTGTGGTCTCAAGAGCTGTGTTTGGCCATAGTTGAGTAAGCTCTGGTGGAGTGTTATTTGAAGCCACAGTTTGGTAGGTGTTGTGTTTTATGGTGAACCCGTATTATGTTGTCTGTCTCAGCATTGAGGTGTGTTGTAGATAGTAGAAGAGGCACACCAAAGGAGCCATGGTCTAACTTGTCAAGATTGTTGAGTGACATGATCGTAAATCTGTATTGAGTGTGCCATAGAGCATTGCATAGCGGATCTGTTGAACCTATTGCGTGTGGTGGAGCGCAACATGGACAAGTGTGGTGGTGGCTGCTAGTGGGTCATTGGTGTAGGTTTTAACCCTGTATAGAAATTAATTGCATACGAATTCTAAAAATATAAAATAAACAATGGTGAGAGCATAAAACATAAAACAAATATACATAGAGATTTTCCCCAGGATCCCAAAACGGGGACTACTAGATTGATTTTTCATTATATTCCTTTCAATGTTACAATAAATATATATACATGTCAAAGCATCCATAAACCCCGATCCATTAACCCTGGATTAGAATATAACCATAGTTCCCTTGACTGGATCTACAAAATACCATGGCCAGAAAACTATCATGCCCAAAACCATGTGTGAAATTCATGCACAAAACCATAGGCAGGTCCACCCACCTAATATAGGGTCCATTTGTTTTTTCTTGAGGTGCTGCCATAGATCCCTTGCAAGGGGGCTACCACCCCCTGCATACCCCCCAACAGGGGGTTAGTCTCCCCCCCTGTGACCCCCCAACAACACCCTGGGTAGCGTACTGGCGGGGGTGGTCACCCCGTTGTAACCCCCTGACATGTGGGTTAGTGATGGAAAGAATATAACACAACCCAACATTCTCCCACTTGTTCTTTTCTTTCCACAGGGGGCCATAGGAAAGCTTAGTCATTGATCCAAACTTGTAATGCCCATTGTTTCTCTACACCAAGACAACTTCTCAGTGCTCACAAAATTTGTCAATACATCTGCAGTATTTTTCAAAGTGTCCGCCTTTACCAGCAACACCTTTTTGTCCTCAACCATATCCCTCACAAAGTTATACTCAACATTAATGTGCTTTGTATTTGAATGACAAGTAGGGTTCTTTGCCAAGAAAATTGCACTTTGGTTGTCATAGTTTATCCGTATAGTTCATTGTACTAACCCCATACTTGAACACAATCTCAGCAAACAAACTACTTCTTTGCTTGCTAAGTGGCTACCATGTATTCTGCCTCTATAGTTGAAAGTGCCACTACACACTGTCTCTTACTCATCCAATTGACTGCACCTCCAAATAGGTTAAGCACATACCACTTGTAGATCTTCTCTGATCCAAATCTCTAGCCTAGTCTACATCAACAAAGCCATGGATGTCCAACACTCTGTCCAATCCTAGTCTTCCTTGGTAGCACAAACCATAATCACTAGTGCCACACAAATACCTAAAAACTCACTTCATTGTTGTCCAATGCTCCTTCCCTGGTTTTGACATAAACCTGTTCAATACTCCCATTGCATGTGCAATGTTTGGTCTAGTATAGACCATTGCATACATCAGGCTACCGACTACACTTTCATATGGAACACTAGACATGTACTCTTCCTATTCTTGTGTCTTGGGATACTATTCAACATATAGCTTTACATCTACAGGAGTAGGAACCTTCACCGATTTACTATCCTACATATTAAACCTTTGTAGTATTCTCTTGACATACTTCCTCTGATTTAACCAAAGCTTCCTCTTTGCTCGATCTCGTTTAATTTCCATGCCCAAAATATAGTTTGCCTCACCAAGATCATTCATGTCGAATTTGGAGGACAATTGGGCCTTCATATCTTAGATAATTTCTTTTTCATTTCCAACTAGCAACATATCATCCAAATACAAGACTAGATAAATAACACGGTCACCAATTAATTTAAAATACACACAGTGATTTTCTTTGCTTCTGATGAAGCCAAGTCCCGATATAAATGTATCAAATTTCTGATACCACATCCTTGGTGACTATTTTAACCCATACAAAGACTTTTTTAACTTGCATACCAATTCGTTCTTACCCTTCACTGCAAAGCCTTTAGGGTGCTTCATGTCGATCTCTTCTTCCAAATCCCCATGAATAAATGTTGTCTTCACATCCATCTGCTCTACCTCAAAATCAAAACTAGCAACAACAGATAAAAGTAATCTAATAGAAGCTACCTTGACAATAAGAGAAAAAATATCACCAAAATCAATTCCCGATACCTGGGAATAACCTTTTTCTACCAACCAAGATTTGTATTTCTCGACCTTTTCTTCTACATTCATCTTCTTCTTGAATACCGATTTTCTTCCTATGGTTTTCCTTCCAGCTAATAACTCCACCAGATCCCAACCCTCATTTTTGTGCAAATATGCCATTTCATCAACCATGGCCTCTTTCGAGAGTTTTCCATCTTCTGAATCTACTTCTTCCCTCATAGTTATGGGATCATCATCAGTAATAGACAAACAAAAATTTGAACAGAAAGAAGATGGAATATATCTTTCCAGCTGCCTTCTTTCTCGAACTGACATTCTCATAGCTGGAGTTTGTGGCTCTTCATCTTCTGATTCCTCTTCCACTGTAGAGTCTAATTGTTTCTCCTTTATCTCAAACTCTATCTTCTTAGGTTTCTTTAGTAGGACTTCATGTTTAATAACATCTTTCACGTCTCTAAAAACCACATCTCAGTTGTACACAACCTTCCTTGTTTTTGGGTTCCAAAGCTTATAACATTTTAAACCATCCTTAGACCCAATAAAGATGCACTTTTCAGATTTACTATCCAAATTTGTTCTTTTCTCCTTTGGAACATGTACATATGCATCACATCGAAATAGCCACAGATATGAAAGAGAAGGTTTCTTACTAGTCCATACCTCTTAGGGAGTCTTATCCTCCAACGCTGATGAAGGTGATTCGTTGACCAGGTAACATGCAGTCTCCACCACCTCTACCCAGAATTCCCGTCCTAACTCGACACCACTCAGTACGTTTCTTACCCTTTCCATTAATGTCTTGTTCATTCTTTCTGCAACTCCATTTTTCTCACGTGTGTATAGAGTAGTCTTCTACCATGCTATACCACACTTCTTGCAGAACTCTTCAACTTAATTCTTGCAAAACTCTCCGCCCTTATCTGTCCTCAACACCTTTATCTTCTTCTATGTCTGATTTTCCACCAGAGCCTTAAATTCTTTAAACCTGTCAAAGACTTCAAATTTCTTCCTAAGGAAATATATCCATGTATTCCTTGAGAATTCATCTATAAATGATACATAGTACACAAAATTTCCCAGTGATGGAACTGACACAAGTCCAAACACATCACTGTTCACAAGCTCTAATGTATGTTTCAACCTCTTACCACCAGAGGGGAAACTCACCCAAGTATGCTTCCCATATACACAATTTTCACAGAAATCAAAATCTAGAGAGCTATTATAAATACCTTATACCATACTTCAAAGGCCCTTCTCTCCAATATTTCCAAGCCTTTGATGCCATAGCATGGTCTTTTCTCCAAAGACCAGTAGATTTTCTACTCCACTTTCAGGAATAACAAAATTGTTGCACCCATCAATAATAATGCTACCTTGAAGCTTGTATAGAGTTCCAATATGAACTCCTCGTACCAATAGCAATTCTCCCTGAACCATCTTGTAGGTATATTTCTCTAACACTATTTTTACACATGCATCATCCAACTTGCTTACAGAAATCAAATTTTTGGGCAATGCAAGAATATGCAGAACACACTTTCCAATCCTTCCACCTTGCAACTTCAACTTGACTTTTCTACGAAAAACGATTCTAGCATTTCTTTCATTCTCTTAGAAGAAATCACCACCATCATATTTCTCATACTGGATGAACCACTTTCTATGGGGAGTGGAGTGAAAGGATGCACCTGAGTCAATCAACCATGCCTCATGATCTACATGTGTACTTGAAGAAGAAGCCAAGTACACATCCCCACATTCATATGAATTGTTTTTTGTCTCTGCAGAAGGAGCGTCATTAGATCCCTTTCCTTTCTCAGGATCTTTAGATTTATAGTCCCTTTTGAAGTGCCCTTCCTTTTCGCATTTTCATCACACCTTTATAGGTTTTCCTGGAGATTTAGATCTTCCACTTGAGGACTTATTTGTGTTTCTGTTCTGGGATCATCCTCGTATAAACAATACATCAACATTATGGCCCTCCATATTTTTCTGTCTCATCTCCTTCTACAACAAGGATGAGACTATTTCATCAAACTACAAGGCAGTTGCATTGCTACCTATTGCAACAACTAGACTACCCCACGAATCTACTAGAGAACACAACAAACTGATGCACTTGTCTTCATCTAAAATTTTAATATGAACAAATAATAATTGGCTTACCACAGTATTAAATGTGTTCAGATCCTCTGTCACTGAGTCTCCATCTTTCATCCTCAAGTTAGACATATTTTTCCTTAGGAAGAGTTTATTCACCAGAGACTTATATTGGTACAAAGTCCCTAAATTGTCCCACAAATCCTTTGCCGAAGCTTCCCCTGATACATTTAGTAGTATTGAATACGAGACACACAATTTTATTGTGCTCTTTACCTTTCGATCCAACTTTACCTAGTCTTCAACTGACATTGCTATTGGTT
Source organism: Pinus taeda (assembly GCA_000404065.3). Taxonomy (NCBI): domain Eukaryota; kingdom Viridiplantae; phylum Streptophyta; class Pinopsida; order Pinales; family Pinaceae; genus Pinus; species Pinus taeda. The sequence continues at coordinate 24,177 of APFE030884164.1, read as the reverse complement.
TAGTACCTAGATCTACCACGATCCACTGATCTTTATCCACCAGCAAATCCTCCATCTTGAGTTTCCATAACTCAAAAGTATGACCATTAAATTTATCTATCTCTATCTTTCGACTACTCACCATCTTCTTTCTCCAAAAGAATCGATCTCGAAGATCTCCCACTAAAGAGGGCCTACTACAAGCCCGAGGAAAAACCCCTCAACAGCAAAGGTGTCCTCTTGAAGCCAAAACAACTTTGATACAAAATGTAGGTTTTAACCATGTACAAAATTACCTGCATATGAATTTTAAACACAGAAAAATAAAAAATGGTAAGGGCATAAAACATAAGACATATATACACAAATATGTTCCCCTGGATCCCAAAACCGGGACTACTAGATTTATTTTTCATTATATTCCTTTCAATGTTACAATACATATATATACATATCGAAGCATCCATAAACCTCAATCCATTAACCCTAGGTTAGAACATAACCATAGTTCCCTTGACAAGATCTACAAAATATCATGGACATAAAACCATGTGTGAAATTCATGGACAAAACCATAGGTAGGTTTGCCCATCTAATATAGGGTCCAAAAAAATTATCTTGGGGTGCTGCCTCGGACCCCGTGCAAGGGGGTTGTTAGGTCCCTATAATACTAGTGTATGCCCTCATTATTATTGTCATTGTAGCCCCTTATTGTTATTTTTTTACCGTGTTGTCCCCATATTATTACTATTGTACCCCATAAAAGCCCACTATTGTCATTGTTGTGCCCTTACATTATTATTGTTATGTCGGCTTTGATTCTATTGTGACCCCTTAGACTCCTATATATAGAAATGAGGTCTTGTCATTTGAATCATCCAAGAATTGTTAATTTGTGTAATTTAAAGGAGGTTTCCCCATTAAAGAGGGTGATTTTGAAGTCGTTGCTCTATCTTTTCTTCTATTTTGTCAGCTGGTTGCATAACAATTGGCATCAGAGCTTTGGATTATAGGGTTTCACTGCTTCAAATAGGTCATTGTGGAATTTTATATATAATGTTTTTTCTACAATGTTGCAGAAGCTAAAATTAAAACCCATTTGAGTCAAAATCATGATGAACCGTGGGTACTAATTTCAGATCTTGTATCTCTATATTTTCGGAGATATGATCCAAGGAAGTTAGGGTTTTTGTAGGCTCTAGAATTATATCTCAAACAGGTGACCTAGGAAAAATCATCATAGATTTCTCTATGATCATCATATTGAAATTTCATAAAAATGTACAGAAAGAGGATAGGCTATAGTTTTCTTTTTAGCGATTTCAAGTCTAAAGGTCCAAATAGTGACACGTGGAACTTCGTACAAGTTCGCTCTACAAAACAAGTCTATAATCAGGTCATCATGGGATATTTGGAATATATCTTTCTTACAGAATCCAATCTTGATAAGACTTGCGGGGTTGGAACGAGGATTCAAAGCGCTACCATAGGACATAATTTTAGCCCTTGGAGATCCAAAATTACAGAGGTGAAACTGATTCAATATCGAGGTCCTACAAAGCCAAAAAGGGTGTGTAGTCTTTTTAAATATTTTGCATAATTTTGGTTTGAAAAATTAGTTTGAAGGAATTCAAAGGACATAGTGAAACATAATTATCATTAATTGATGCCATGAAGAATGAAAATGGAAACACTTAGTAAGAAAACTGAAAGCTCTAGCATGACTCATGAAGAAGAGGAAGAAATGCAACAGATATATCAAAATTACGAGACCAAGTGCAACAAATCTCACTTTCAAAAAAAGTAACAAAATCTAAGATGGATGGTTTAAAGGCATGGAGGCTAAGACGGATGACTTAAAGAATGGCGTGGAAGCTAAGATGGATGGTTTAGAAGTAAACATTGAAGATTTGAAGAAAGACATGGAAGGTTTCAAAAGGAGGTTTGGCAAAGTTGCTACAAGAAATTTTTCCTAATGGCGAAAAGGTAGTAGAGGAAACTCATGATGAGAACAAAAGAAATGTTAGTCATGATCTCATAGACTCTAACAGTGGATTGAAGACCCACCATGTTCCAAATATCAATATGAGGAAGTTTGATGGCAACGATCCCGTAACATGGATACTACAAATGGAGAAATATTTTGATCTCCATAATGTGCAAAACAGACAAAAGGTATGCATTGTGACTTTATATTTGGAACCCAATCAATCTTTATGGTATCGATGACTTTTCTCTCATAAACAAAATTGTCACTTGGGCAATTTTTATGGAAGAAATGATAACACATTATGAGGATACAAAAAGAAACACCTTTTTTAGCCTATTGATAAATCTCAAACAAAAATGTTCAATGGTGGAGCACATTGAGGACATCCAAAAATTGAATATAAGGGTAAAATATATTCTAGAGGAGCATAGGGTTGATGTGTTCATAGGGACATTAAAGGATAACATCCAACGTGAAGTTCACCTTTGGGAACCTGATTCATTGGAGAAGGCATTCAAGTTGGCAAGAAAAATTGAAAGCAAAATTATGGCAACAAGGTAGCCCACCAATCACAATTATAAAGATGTAAGTGTTGTTTCCCCTAGCCTTCCACAAACTACAAGGTTGTCACCACAACAATTGGAAGAAAAAAAAAGCAAAAGGGCTTTATTATAGTTTTGATATAAAATACACTAAAGGTCTTAGGTGTGCTAAGAAGAAATTATTTTACATAGATTGTGAAGAGGAATAAGAAAAGGAACAAGAAACATCAAAAGAAGAGGATACGCACCAAGAACAAAGCCTAGATAAAGAAGAAATGAATCCGACCATATCTTGTACTGCATTGGTTAGAATAACCACTCCTCAAACTATCAGGATAGAAGGACATATCAAGAAGAAAAAGGTAATAGTGTTGATTGATTCGGGTAGTACCCATAATTTTATTCATTGTAAGATAGCGAAGGAATTGAATTGCTTCCTATATACAACACCAAAGTTTCAAGTGATGGTTGCAAATAGAAGAACCATAAATTTCTCTAGAAAGTACCATAATATCAAGCTATCCATGAGAGAATATGTGTTGAATAGCCCAATGCTTTCCATTCCAATGGTTGGTGCCGATGTTGTACTAGGAGTCCAATGGCTACAATCTTTGGGTAAGAGAGCTTCTAATTTTCAAGTACTTTTCTTGAATTTTTTTCAGAAGGAAAGGAAGTTGAATTAAGGGGTATTGCAGGCAAACTAGGAAAGATAATCAGCTTTGATGACATGACAAGCCTTCTAAATAAATAACAACGTGGCGTAATTGCACTATTATGTTCGTTAGAGGTTCCCACATCGAAATCATATATTTCTCTAGATCTCCAAAAAGTCCTGGACAATCATTGCAAGGTATTTGAGACTCCCAAAGGTCTTCCACCTATTCGTGACCATGATCATGCTATTAATTTGATTCCAGGAAGTGTTCCTCCAAACATCAGGTCTTATAGATATCCCTATGCCCAAAAGAGTGAAATTGAATGTATGATTGCAAAAATGCTAGAGGCTGGTACAATTCAACCTAGAAAAATTTCATTCTCTGCTCCAGTGGTATTGGTGCACAAGAAGGATGGATCATGGTGGATGTTTCCAAATTATAGGGAGCTCAACTAGCTCACTATTAAAGATAAATTCCCATTCCTGTCATTGATGAATTATTGGATGAATTGCATGGAGCAATTTACTTCACCAAGTTGGACCTTCCTTCAGGATATCATCAAATCAGAATGAAGATTGAAGACATTCTGAAAACAACATTTAAAACTCATGAGGGTTATTATGAATTTTTGGTCATGCCTTTTGGCCTTACCAATGCACCTTCTATATTTCAAGATTTGATGAATTCCATTTTCAAACCCTTCCTTAAAAATTTTGTGTTAGTATTTTTTGATGATATACTAATCTACAAGTCTTGGTAGGATCATGTTCAACATGTTGATAGAGTGCTCAAACTATTGGAGGAGAAACAATTATCTGCAAAAACCTACAAATTTTTCTTTGGAGTACAAGAGGTGGAATATTTGGGTCATATTGTATCTCATGAATTTGTTAAGGTAGACCCTAGAAAATTTAAAGCCATTAAGGAATGTAAAATCCCCATATACATAAAGAATATGAGATAATTTCTCAGGTTGACAAGGTATTATCGCAAGTTTGTTAAGAATTATGGGAGAATAGCAGCACCTCTAACAACGTTACTGAAGAAATATGCATTTTCTTGGACTCCAGAAGCAATGAAATCCTTTGAACATATTAAAGAGGGAATGTGCCAAGCACCATCTTAGCTACGCCATACTTCACAAAAATATTTATTGTGGAATGTGATGCATTAGGAAATGGAATTGTTGTTGTTTTAATGCAAGAAGAAAGACCCATTTCTTTCGAAAGTCGTCCAATCAAAGGAAAATATTGACACAAAGTTATTTATGAGAAGGAAATGTTTGAAATACTACATGAAGTTAAGAAATGGCAACCTCACCTAATGGGAAGACACTTCAAGGTAAAAACTGATCATGATTGTCTTAAATACTTCTTAGAAAAAACATTATCTTCGGAAGAGCAGCAAAAATGGGTCACAAAGATGTTGGGTTATGACTTTGAAATCATCTACAAAAAAGGGAAGAAAAATGTTGTTGCAGATGCACTCTCAAAAAAGGATGAGTATGTGGAAGCATTGCTTTGCACCATTATTATTATCCAACTAGATTGGATAAATGAAGCAAGGGATGAATGGAAGAATGACGAAGAAGTGTGGGCATTAATTCAAAATTTACAACAAGACCCTAGTACATCCCAATCATTTAGCTGGAAAAATGATTCATTATGGTACAAAGATTGCTTATACCTCTGTAAGAATTCCCAACTCAAACAAAATATTCTTATGGAATTGCACACCTCTCCCTTAGGAGGGCACCCAAGATTTTTTAAAAACTTACCACAGGGTTAAGAAGGAATTTTTTTGGGATGGCTTTAAATCTGATATTCAAAAGTTTGTGGTGGAATGTTTGGTATGCCAACAAAATAAAGTTGAAACAATTAAGACCCTAGGTCTATTACAATCTTATCCATTCCAAGTCAACGTTGGGAGGAGGATTCAATGGATTTTATCACAAATTTACCCAAGTCCAAAGGAAAGAGTGTCATCATGGTGGTAGTTGATAGACTTACCAAGTATGCACATTTTTGTGGATTATCTCATCCCTTTAAAGAAAGTACAGTTGCTACTGCATTTATGGAAACAATTCAAAAGCTACATGGGAACCCAAATATTATTGTAAGCGACAGAGGTCCCATTTTCACTGGAAATTTTTGGACATAATTATTTTCTTGTCTGGGTACTCAGTTAGCTCATAACTCATCTTATCATTCTCAATATGATGTGAAAATTGAGATAGCGAACAAATGTTTGGAAGGATATCTTTGTTGCTTTATATCTGATAAACAAACACAATGTTTCAAATGGTTGTCTTTGGCTAAATAGTGGTATAACACTTCCTTCCATACTACATAAAAATGACCCCATTTATGGCACTTTATGGATATTGTCCACCATCCATCACATCATATTTAAGAGAAAAATATAAGGTTCAAGCATGGAAGATCATATCAAGCATCAACAACAAGTTCTCCAACTCTTAAAGGATAACCTCACTTTGGCACATAATAAAATGAAACAATAGGTAGCTCAACATCACAATGAAAGAAGTTTTGATGTAGGTGGCTGGGTATTTCTAGGGATACAACCATACAAACAAATGTCCCTCAAGCAAGCTAAGAGGGATAATAAATTATCACTAAAGTATTATGTTCCGTACAAGGTGTTGCAAAAGATTGGTACTATGGAATACAAATTGCAGCTTCTTATAGCTTCCCGAGTGCACCCATTTTTCCATGTTTCATGCTTAAAGAAGGTTATAGGTGACAAGCTCCCAGCTCAAACAATATTTGCAAAACTTGACAAGGAAGGAAAAATATTATTGGAACTTGAAACAATCACAGAAACAAGAACTCGACAGCTACAAAATCGATCAATTTCAAAGTATCTCATCAAGTGGAAGAACTTACCCGCCGAAGATTCCACATGGGAGGATGAGAATTTTATATAGAAGGATCCAGAACTACTCAAGTGTTGAGGACAACACTTTTCTGAAGGAGAGGGGCTTGTTAGGTCCCTATAATACTAGTGTATTCCCTTATTATTATTGTCATTGTAGCCCCTTATTGTTATTGTTGTGCCCATGTTGTCCCCATATTGTTATTATTGTGCCCCATAGAAGCCCACTATTTTTATTGTTGTGCTCTTACATTATTGTTGTTATGTCGGCTTTGACTCTATTGTGACCCCTTAGACTCCTATATATAGAAAGTAGGTCTTTTCATTTGAATCATCCATGAATTGTTCATTTGTGTAATGTAAAGCAAGTTTCCCCCTTGAGGAGGCTGATCTTGAAGTCGTTTATCTATATTTTCTTCTATTTTGTGAGCTGGTTGCATAACTGGGGCTATCGCCACCCTACATACCCCTAACAGGGGGAGCATTCACCCCCCAATGACCCCTCTGTAGCGCCTTGCACAACGTACAAGGGGGGCTAGCTACCCCCCCACACGTGGGGTAGTCATTGAAAGAATATAACACAACCCAACATGATGGTTGGTGTTTGTTTCATAGTATTTATTTGAAAGTTGTGTTGCCCTTTGAAGTTATTGTCTATTGTTGAACTCATGAGTGTGCAATATTTGCAAGATGATGGTATCATTTCAGGGTTCGGAAGTGATCTAGTGAATGGTGTTGTGGCCAAGTTGCCGATGTTATTTATCCTGAAACCCCATTTGATTGTGGAGGCTGTACATGTTGCGGATGCCATAAGTTTCTATAAGGGTCTGTTTGGGGTTGAAGAAATTGTGAAGTCTCATCATTCCAAGCATAAGGTTGACCAAGAGCTCCTCTCATCCTTCATGCCCATTTGAAGTTTAGTGTTGTTGAGGTTATGGTCTGTGATGAGACCAAGGAGGTCGATGCAGAGGTGAAATCGTCAGTGGCCCGTAAAGGCATCTTAGTGATTCTCCATTTAGAGACAGACGACGTCGATGTGGCATTTAAACTAGCATTGGAGGTTAGGGCAATTGTTACTCAAGAGATTGTGGAGTGTCCATGGGGTCAACAATATAGAAAGGTGGTCACAACTTCCATCACCACTCCTTCACCATATTTCATTCCCGATGCTACGCTATGATTCAGAGTCGTCAGGGTGCCAACGATAAACTTAAGCAAGAAGCAGGGAATGATTGCTTCAACCTGATAAGCGATCTAGTAGAAGATGCCTTTGATAATGGTGATATGGCCACCAAGGACTAGCCCAAACATGAAGACCGGGTTGAAATGGCCACCAAAGATGTTCATTGCAATGGAAAGAGCAATGAATAGAGAAAAACCATGGTAGGTCGCAACACCGAAAAGACCTGCTATATCTAGAGCTCTAAGTGGAGTTAAGAGTGTTGGAGCATAATTATGTGGCGGCCACCATGTAAGAAGTTCCAAGGGCTTATGATAACACAACTAGGACTCTAAGGGGATCCAAGGCAAAGATTAATTTTGCAACCCTGAGGGACAACCAAAGTAGCAGTTAGACTAGCATGGTGGAATCTTGGTCGAGTCCTAAGAACATCATCATAGCTTGATCTGACTCCCCTTCTAATGCCTCTTGGAGGAATTTCTATAATGCCCAATAATTGGACGCGAAAGAGTTAGTGGTAACCCAAACGAAAACCCTAGATTTAAAGAAGATGCCACTACATGGAAGAAAAATTATGTTAACAAAGTCGTGGAGAGTAGAGTGCTTGTCTAGCTGAGCTAGAGTCAGAGCTAGAGCTTTAAGCTCGATGGTGTGGAGAGTTGTGGGCTTTCTGGTGTGAAGAGCCAGAGTAGGGCTTGGTGATTGTGAAGGGCAAGTGGAGTCTGCCTTGTTGTTGACACTATTGGAGAGCATTGTTTAAGATGCTTGTGCAGTGCAAATAGTATCCAGTGGAGTGTTGGCAGATAGGAGAGTCTGCAACCGAGTTTTTGTGTATGAAGATTGTGGCACCTATGTGGCATAGATCCAATGGAGTTTTGGAAGATAAGGTTATCTACAACCAAGTGTCTACTAATGAATATTGTGATGACTCTGTGGCATAGATCTAGTGGAGTGTTGCCAGATAAGAGTGTCTACAAATGAGCGTCTGTTAATGAATATTGTGATGCCTGTGTGGCATAGATCTAGTGGAGTATTGGGAAATAAGAGTGTCTTCAATCAAGTGTTCATTGATGAAGATTGTTCCAACCATTATGCTTGTGTAGCATAGATCACAAAGAATATCTAGTGGAGTGTTAGAAGATAGGAATTTTTGCAACACCGTGTCTATTGAAGAGAGTTGTGCTGTGTGAAATCAATAGAAAAATATGAAAGCCCCCTTATCAAGTTTCTTTTTATGCACTGTTGTAAGCCTTATATGAGACTGAGACCAATAGGAACTTTAAAATTTAGGTCGTTTTGATTAAGGTGATATTTTTTATAATAATTACGCCACCTAACACGTGTTCCCATGACGGCTAGTCGATAACAAGCGACAGAGTCGGTAGGAGTAATTGAAAAATAATAACAGTCATTGTAGTTTGTATGGCTAGACTGATGTATGAATTATTTTGTATTCAATATAAAGCTAATCTCACTTCAGTGAGTCTTCCCAGTTCCATCAAAATGAACACCAATACAAGTCAATATCCATCGACAAACCTCCACTAAAGTCCACTTTGACGGAAGCCCAAGCAACCCTCTTAGCTATTTTCCCTAAACTCCCCTCCCCTACATAAAAGAACTTTCCAATCTTGTTGGCAATTTGCACGATAGCCTTTTTTGACTAGAGTTCCAATGGAAGGCCCAACAACTTCATCCATAATATCTTGTGATGCAAAACTTCCTTTATCGAGTTAAAACCCGCGTACCACCTGTGGAGTGCTAAAAACCCCAAACCTTGATCCAATGAAGAGAGGAAACTTTCTCAACATCCTCTGAGTTGAGAAAGTGGAAACAAAGCCATCCATTGAGGAGAATGCTGACCTTCGGTCAATAATTGAGGGTGGGGGACCAACATTTCTCAACCCAACCCTTGAAAACTTCCTCATTCATCTTCATGAACTCCCACCTTCTGACTAGATCTCGCAGTTTGAGGCTCTCCAAGCTATCTCCGAACACATCCACTCTAAATACCAGGTTTTGGATCTATGAATAAACCTTAATTGACCTCCCCAAACCTTGACCCAAGGAAAAGAGGCAAATTTCTCAACATCCTCTAAGTTGAGAAATTGGAAACAAAGCCATCCATTAAGGAGAATTTTGGCCTTCGGTCAATAATTGAGGGTTGGGGACCAATATTTCTCGACCCAACCCTTGAAAAATTCCTCATTCATCTTCATGAACTCCCACCTTCTGACTAGATCTCACAGTTTGAGGCTCTCCAAGCTATCTACGAACACATCCACTCTAAATACCAAGTTGTGGATCTATGAATAAACCTTAATCAACCTCTGCTTATGTGTATGGGGCTTATGCAACAATGAGCTAACACCACCAATCCCATGCCTATGAGATAAGTTGAAATGTGTTGATTTGTGATGGACATAATGATGTATTTTTTTTATTTTTAGGTAATACAAATTAATTTAAAAATAATAATAATTGCGCCAATAGGAACTCTACAACACAGTATGGGGGAGATGTGTAGGTGGAATTTAAGAAAGTATTTATGTCAACATTTTTTATCATTTTTCTAAATGGGTTAAGATTACAATATTGTTAATATAATATTTTATTGAAGTGACTTACAATTAATCTAATTTAGCATACACAATGTTTCTTATAATGATGATGATGATGATTGACATCCACTAAGACCAATATGGTCTATCAGACCTTACAAAAGTAAGATATTAATTAATATTTTATTTCTATGATCGAAAATAAGGGAGAAAAGTGTTCCTAGATTTCCATAATTTTGTTGACTTAACAAGTCAAAAAGGTTGGTAGTGTGGTAAATATTTTCAAAATTAGAACATATGTGAGTAAGAGCTAGGCAATTCAAGAGAAAGTTAATTTCATCTTCAACCATCTTAGTATCACAAAGGTGATAGATTCTTTCGTCCCAAGGTGTTTTGGGAATTGACCAATGCCTAATTTCATTTTGAAGCTCATAAAAATTAGTTCTTATCTTGGTAATATTCATTTTCTTCTTAGCACTAGTCAAGTTAGAAAGATAATTTTGGCTATCAAGATTGCGGTTGATCACCTCCTTATAGTACCTTAGCTTCCTTTTTACCTCCAAATCGTTATCATCCCACAACTTATCCTTAAATTTGGAAGTAAAAATATTTTTAATGTTGTCCTTATTCTCCAAGATGACCTCTTCCTTTACTTCCAAATGGTCTAACTAAGAATGGGCCTCCTTATGCGATCCTCACTTGAGTTGAAGGTTGGGGTTTGGCCTAGAGTTAGAGGCAATTTTGGGGATCCTCTTGGTTTCCATGTTGTATAACTTTTTCTTATACGCTAGTTATCTAATCATAGCCATGCTTGCAATGTGGGAAGGCTAGCTTCAATCAAGAGAATACGGTGGGGGGTATTTCCTTTAATCTTGAGGTTGTAGGTTATAACCATAGGTTAGGGTTAAAGAACTGTAAGTTTGATTTAAAGCACCCAAAATAATATGTCTATTAATAAATTATTTTTATAATTTATATCTACCATTAATACAATTTAGTATGCATAACACTTTTTTTAATATTACTAATATTGGTTAGGATTAAAGCGCAAGACACATGATAATATATTTCTTAATACAATATTTTATAATTTACATCTATCTTAGGGTTAATCTCATTTAATATATAAAAAATTTATTATAAATTATAATTTGTACTTATAAATTAGGGTTAAAGCACTATAAATCAAGTTTAAATCATCAGCACTGGCCAAAGGCAGAAGCAATACATGCAGTCACGGTTGAAAGGATACACATAATTGGAAAAGTTTACAGGTCATCAGGAGGAAAGAATTGCACAAACAAAAGTTTAACAACAATCAACCATTTTTTTATTTACCATCTTTTTACTCTCCTTTTAGACTTCTTCTTCATATTTGGAATAGGATTTAGTGTTTAATTTTGGGAATATTTGTGGAATGGTTTTTTGGGTTTAGTTTTTGTGTGTATTGTTTCACTTTAACCAATAGATCAATTTTACTTATACATCATAAGTAATGGATATTTAATTTCTTTTGACCACTCATCTAGGCTCATAATCAAGTTTTATATCAATGATGACTATGTTTGCATTCAAAATGATAATGATTAATTTTGTAGTGTTACTAATATATGATGAATATTACTAATATGTGAAAAAAATTGAAGGTTAACATTTTTTATCGTTTTATATGCTTTTATAATTGGCTCAATGTTGCATTGTAAATTGCAAAGAGTTTATAAATTTAAATACGAAATTCAAAAATGGGAAATTATATATTTTTAATTATTAATGTAATTAATATTTTGTAACATTATTATGTTTAGGTTTCTTTTCCCAAGGGAAAAATTATAATTTCCATTAACAAAATAGTGAAAATTACATATTGCAAATGCTCTGGAAAGCATATCCAAAATTTGACTATTGATTATATATGAATCATCTGTAGGAATATAAAACAGTGTTATGTCTATGTATTTGATAACATACAAATTATGTTCTGACCATCATCATGTGATATATGATGTATATATATGTCTATTATACTAACATCTATCAGTACAAAGTATAGTAAAAAAAGCATATATATAACCGTGGTAGAAATGAAATAATAGTGAAGGATCGATCTCTTAGACATGATCAACTTCATCATGTAGGTGCTCTATAAATAGACAGTTATAGTACTAGAAGAAGTCATTCCCATTTTGCTCTAGAATCTACCAAGTCCCTTATTCCTGTTGCACACCTTCTTTGGATAAACTGTTAGCAATTGAGTTCTTTTCGTTGTAAATGTGATGAAAAGTAATGAGATCAAAATTTGTCCTTTTTATCATCATCACTTGATCTAATATACTCCTGAGTGTGTGGACATGACATGTAGGTCATTGATTAAACCAATCAATAACCACTCTAGAGTCATGAAAAACCTATAACTGATGACACTCTTTTTCTATGGCAAAAAGAAGAAGTAGCTTTCAATTATATAGTTCTGCATAATTATTTGTGCCTGGCCCCAAGCTAAACTTATGTTTGAAGAAATTATCTTTGTTTAATAATATAATAGCGCATCCTCCACATCTACCATTTTGAGCTGATCCATCAAAATAATCGCAAGCCATAGATTGATCATTGTCTTCTGTTATAATATTTCGGGCCCTAGAACTTGATTCTTCTTCATGAAGTAAATTGTATATAGCTAAAATATGAGAGCCAATATGTTCTGAACACATGTACTTGTTAAGAACTATCTTACAGTTTCTCCAAATCCAAATTCCAAAACATATGAGAGGGGGTAAGTTCCATAAATTTTTTGGTTGAGCCTCGCTCCACCAATTCTTCTAGGCCTCATTTATAGATGCTTCTTTCCATTTGATTTGCAATGATAATGCTTGATATATCATATACCATATCTATGCCTCTAAAGGGAAAGAAACAGATAAGTGGTCTATTGATTCTTCAGCCTCTCTACACAATGCACACCATGAGGGCACATTAAATGATCTCTTCTTTAAATTGTCTCCTGTTGGGATTTCATTCTCTAAGAGGAACCCTAAAACTAATTGAGCTTTAGCTGGACATTTTAGTTTCCATATATGCTTCCACCACCATGTTAATACACCAAGTTCTTTTTTAGCATAAGAAATTGTATAATTTTTTCTTGGTGTGTACCTCCCTTGCACAAAATGAACCCAAAGAAGTTTGTCCTCCTTGTCAAGGATCCTTACATGTGAATATTTAAGGGCCTTGATGTACATATTCCATAAATACTTCCAATCTTCATGCAAATTGATGGACCTTGCAGATACACATCCCTCACCACACAAAGATGTGGATTCTTGATCTACAATTTGGTTTAATGTTGTAATTCCATGATATGAAAAAAATGTCACCAACTCCAGATGAAGAATAGTTGGTCATTGCTTCCTCATCAGGGATCATGTCTAATAAGGAGCCTCTCATTTGATCCAACTTTCCATGTGAAGGAAGATATGATAATGCTGAAATATTCTAACATAGCCTTCCAAATAGAAGAAATATTATGTTTCTTCTTATTGGGTAGCCAAATCCAATCCTCCAAAGAGATGGTGTCAGGCCAGGAGGTAATTTCTCAAAATGAATTTTGTTTTTCATTAAGGTTGATCATAGAAATATACGTGGAGGGGGAGACTCTTTGGATTCATCTCCCAGTGTCTCTTCATATTCCAATTCTCCTTATTTTCTATTTACACTATTTTACATGGATTACCTAATCCCAAATATTAGGTGTCAACATCCCCCCTTTAATTTGAAGGGATGTTGGTGAATCCAAACATCGTCTTGAATCTTTCAAACTTTTCTCTTCCAAGTGCTTTGGTGAATATGTCTGCAATATGCTCATTTTTGGAACAATGACATAGGTGAATTGTCTTGGCCTCAACATGATGTTGAATCAGATGGTATTTTGTATTGAAATGCATTGTTCAATCATGGAACTTTGGATTCTTGGCCAACTTTATTGCAGAAGTGTTGTCAATCATGATAGGAGTTGAATGCACTTGTTTCTCCTGCAAATCTTCCAGAATTTTCCAGAACCACACAATTTCCTTTGTTGCTTTAGCTACTACCACATATTTTACCTCAGTTGTGGAATATATTGGAACTGATTATTTGTGTGACCTCCAGGAGACAACTCCTGATCAAAGAATCATAGCATAATCTAAAGTAGATACCTCAATTTCTTTATCTCCATTGAATTCTGAATCAAAGCATTCGATAAAGCTGAAGTCTCCCACTTATGCATACTTAATTCCAAAGTCTTGAGTTCACTTCAAGTACTTTAGAACTCTTTTCACTATAGACCAATGTCCCTCACAAGTATTTTTCATAAACCTGGAGAGGATTCCAACAACAAATGAAATGTCTAGTTTAGTAGTAGTCAGGTAGTTTAGACTTCCTACAAGATGTCTATACTTTGTTGCATCTTCAAATTCTTTTCCTTCAGTGGATGTGACATTTAAGTTCTATTCCATTGGATTAGTCATAGGATTGCACCTATCCATGCCAAAATTGTTCAACATATCTCCAATGTACTTATTCTGAGAGAGGAATATAAACTTCGGATGTTGAGTTACTTCAAAACCAAGATAGTAGTGAACATACCCAAACTCTGTCCTTTCAAAACCTTTCCTCAATTCCTTCTCTATGGATGCAATATAGCTCTAATTGTTCCCTGTCATCAAAAGATCATCTACATACACCACAAGGTATATAATTATTTTTCTAACTTTCTTGAAAAACAAATTTTCATCACCAAGATCACAATGTTTGAAGTTGAGTTTCATAAGATGCTCAGTTAACTTCTTGTACCAGGCTCACAATGCTTGCTTGATGCCATACAAGGATTTTACAAGATTTCATAATTTATGTTCATGACCCTTCACAATAAATCCTTCTAGTTGGGAAATAAAAACATTCTCTTTCAGATTTCCATTCAAGAAAGTAATTTTTACATCCATTTGATGGACTTTCCAACTATTCTAAGCTTCCAAGGCAAAGAGTGTCAGGATGGTAGCCCTTTTTGCTATGGAGGCAAAGTCTCCTCACATTCAACGTCTTCCTTATGTACAAAACCCTTTTCCACAAGCCTGGATTTGTGCTTGTCGAGTGAGCCATCAACGTTATAATTTTTCTTATAGACCCACTTGCAGCCTATTATTTTGGTTCCCAGTTGAGGGTCAACCAACATCTAGTTGCCATTGTTTATCAAGGCATCATACTATTTTTGCATTGCTTCTTTCCATTCATCATGAGAAGTGGATTCTTTGAAGGAATTTGGTTCAAAATATGTAGACAAATTTAGTTCATAATCATAAGAAACATCCATATCAACAAGTGAATCAAAATCATATACATAATCTCCATTCTGTCTAGTAGAGCTCCTAGTTCCTATCTTTCCAACCTCATCAGGATGAACACTTTCAAGTGTCTTTGTCAACTATTTTGGAGGACAGTTTTGAGATGGCCCAGGCTTCTTAGTTGACTGAGTTTGGGTTGACTCAAGATTTAGTCTCCCAATTGTGTTAATCACATCACTCAAAGTGTTAATTGGATCAGTGGATGGAGCTTCATGCGGGGGAGAAAGTGCTTCAGAAGACGATTCCACATATTGATCCAGTATAGGAACCCCCCCCCCCTTCAAGATGTGGAATCTCATGATCAAATTCTTGAAAATACTTTGTATGTCTGAATCTATCCAAGCGATCAAGGTGTCGCTCAAAAACATTGCCAACCTTGGAAGATTCAAGAAAGATCACATCTCTAGAAAATACAAACTTCTTATTAAATTCATCATAAATAGGATATGCTTTGGAGGTATTTGAATACCCCAAGAAGATACACTTACAACTCCTTGATCCAATTTTGTTTCTTGTTCCTCAGGTATCAAGGAATAATAGGTGGAACCAAATACCATGAGATGCTTTACCGAAGGAATGTGGCCATACCACATTTCATAAGGAGTCTTATTTATAATAGCATTATATGGACACTATTCTTTACATACACAAAAAAAGAACTGCATCGGCCCAAAATATCAATTTAGCATTCTTGAAAAACATCATGGAACGTACCATATTTAAGATTGTCCTATTCATTCTTTCAACTACTTCATTCTGTTGGGGATTATAAGGCAAAGTTGTTTGATGTTTGATCCCATGTTGGCGAATATAGTTTTCAAATTCATTTGAAGTGTATTCTTTTCCATTATTAGTGTGAATAGAGTCAATATGAGATTGTGCGTCATTTTCAATCCATGCATGAAAGTTCTTGAATGTTTGAAAAACATCATATTTTTTCTTCAATAAATAAACCCCACACATTCTGGTGCAATCATAAATAGATGTCATCGTATATTTATTTCCATTTGCAGAAGGAACATGCATTTGGCCACATATGTTTGAATGAATAAGTTCAATCTTTCTATGTGCTTTGTAATGTGAAACATGAAAAGACTCTTTGTTGTGCTTTCTTAAGATACAAGCATCACATTGCTTAATCTTCCTAGGAATTGGAGGAAAACCAGTAACACCACTTTTCTTCAGCATACAAAGGTTGTCATAATTCAAGTGTCCAAATATAGCATGCCATAAAATACTTGATGGAAATGTACCTTCATCATACTGAGAATTGTATGAGAAGTTATGTGCATGAGCAAAGGTTCCTTACAGCTTCAGAAGTCTTTCTTCTTCTATCCCTGTCATGACAAGTGAGTGATTTGATCCTTTTCTGACCTCAACCTTTCCATAAAACATATGATTGGAGTGTCCTTGCTAGTGGATGTGGACCAAATACAACAAGTTTCTCCTCATATCTAGGAGATATAGAACATCATGCAGAAGAAAGTCTAGAAGATCGGGTAGTTTGAGCTTGATGGTGCTAAGCCTTGATGGCTTGAGTTTTGACTTATCTACAAATTATACTACTCCATCAACATTGTTAGTAAATTATTCAAAAAAATCTCTTCTAAAAGTCATGTGGTGGGTTCCCCTAAATCAAGCAACCAATCATTTTTCCAAGAAGCAAGTGAAGCATTAAATAAGTCTTTAATTATTCCAATATTGCAGTGTACCACAACATAATGAGTGGATTCGGGTGCTTTAACTTTCCCTTTATCATTGGTTTTACCTTGTCCTTCATTTCTTTCCTACTCAATTCCATCTCAAGGAAAATTACATGTGGATGCAAAAAGAGAAGATCAAAGAACCATGGGCTGCACTTGATGAAGAGAAGAAATAAAAATTAGAGATTGAGAGAGCTCCCTCATGGTTACCATCAAATCCTCCATGTATTCAAGAGAAAAATTAGCAAAAAGAGGAAGATATGAAGGTCATGGTAGAAGAAGACATGAAGAATGATCCAGATCTATAGAAGGGCCAAGGACATCACAACTATATTGAGATATGGTTCCAGACAGTCACGAAGTTGCAGCATCACTCTCTTCCTCAGCTATGCTTGATCCCTTCAAAGTCAAATCATTTGGTCTCTGAAATCCGGATACATGTCAAAGCATACATTTTAAGCCTCCACATCATTTTGTCTATCATCTCGATGTGCACATGGATCCATTGGAAGTCTTCTTATACTTGAAAGTGATTTTGTTTTTCAAGTAGGGTAGGGTAGAGAAAAAAAAAAAGGAAAAAGGAAAAATAAGAGAAAAAAATAAAAATCTAAGGTAAAACCTCCTTGGAGGTGCCTCAGATTGGCTCATTGATTGAAAACCTCCATGAGGCGGTCAATGGGTTGCAAAGAAGAAAAAAGAGGAAAAAGAATAAGATCCCTAAGTGAAAACCTCCCTTGGAGGCGTCTAGGGCAGGTAATTAGGGTGAAAACCTCTCTGAGGCGCCTTAGTTGTTTAAAAAAAAATAGAGAAAAGGAAGAAGAAAAATGAATTTCCAGTTGTATTGTAGGTGCAGGAGGACTATAGGAAGCAACAACAAGTGCCAAGGAAGCTCTGAAACTAATAACAACACCTATCCTACCTTTCCTCACATTTCTTCATCATTCTTGACATTCTTTTCACCTCAGTGTGCTTCTTTTTCGAAAACTGTGTTTTCTATAGGAGGCTCTCTGTTTTCTATAGGAGAAATTACAGACAGCTAGAAATGGATTCTAAAGGTAGTTTGGGGAACAGAGAAGCTTCACACAAGATTTATAAATCCTCCCGCAGTATTCAAACCTCTCTTCCATCATCTCCAAGCTTGCTTCACACCCCAAGCTCATTTTTCTTATTGTCCAAAAAACTGCACGATGTTCTGATAGAAAAATACATAGAGAAGAAATTTGTTTTTTCTCTAACTTGAAAACCGTGCATCCATTTAAAAAATTGATTCATGGGGAGTTGCATATGGATGATGGTAACATGCTCAAGCAATTTCAGCAACTTCCAGTGCATGGTTACCAAGATATTGGCCTCCATCACCTTCATCCATTTTTTCATGTTCTTGATATTTGTGCATCCATTTAAAAAATTGTTTCATGGGGAGATGCATATGGATGATGCTAACATGCCCAAGCAATTTTATCCAATTCCAGTGCATAGTTTCCAAGAAATCGACTTCCATCACCTTCAGCCATTTTCAGTTTTTCTCAAAATCCGTGCATCTATTGACCAAAAGTTTTCTATGGGAGGTGCATAATGATGATGGAAATATGCTCAGAAAATTTCAGGTCAATCGAGTCTACCTTTTGGGAGATATGGACAAACCAAGTCACTTCTCATTAAAATCTAACATCATCAACATGAGGGTGCAAATTTGAAGGTTGAAGCAGACTCCTGCAACTTAGATTAAACAAAGAAGCACCTGTACAAAGCAGCTGAAACACCTATCAAGAAGTCACTAGCATATAGCAGCAGGAATAATGATATGCAACGCCAGATTCTGAGCATGCAGTAGCAACAAACCTTCGCAGCACTATAGCACAAACATTTCAACTTCTAGGTAAGTGTCTAAACTCGTTCCTCTATTGCACCTGTGTAATTTGAAACTGCATAAACGAATGAAATGGTTGGGATTAAACCAGAAAGGTGGCCAGTTAACTGGCCACCCTCATCTAGTTTTATCGCACTCATCTGGAGATAACACTACACATGTGTCTAGTCAACTCATGGAAAAATCTAAAAGTTAGGTAGTGGTAGCTGTTTTGAACTCAAGCGCCAATTATGACAAGTGATTGCATGAAGAAAGCATAAAGTCTCATGATGACACTACAGTGGGGACCAACGGTCTAAATAAGGGTAATGTACCCTTTTTTCCACCTCACCTCGTCCTCGAAAACCTCTCTCGTGAGCATAAGTACACTCTCTCGAGCTTATTCACCACCTTTGTTTCCATTTTTATTGTCGTGTCCTCGATTGCAATGAGCTCCCTACCACATCCAGAGCCTTGAAACCATTGCTCTCTGTCATTTTTAGAACTTCTCTGCTTATCAGGTTCTATAAGAACATTATTGGGTTCTACAGGAGCAGTAATAGGTCCTACAAGAGCCCTTTCTACAAGAGGACCAGTGAGCAGTTTGCAGAAGAAAAAATGGATTTTTCATCCAAATTTGGACTCGAAGAGGTAAGCTCGGTGCAAACCCACCTTGCATTTTCATATATACAAGGGGTGATGTGATTTTAAGAAAGAATTGGGCCTGAAAAGGAAGAGGAATTGTATTCAAAAGTCTACCTATTTTTTTAAGAAAAATCACAGTTTTTTTCCTGTTCTTTGTTTATGAAGCATTGACTCCTTCTCCACCTTAATACTCACATATAAGAGGAGTGATGCAATTTTAGGGATAATTGAGCTTAAAAGAAAGAAAAATTGCATCAAGAAAATCTTCCTGCTTCTTGGAGAAAAACACAGTTTTTCCTCTGTTTCCTGGTTTTTTAGAATTGCTATCTCATTCTCCACCTGAGGTATCCCAAAGATTTTGAACATAATGGCAGGAGGATTTATGTGGAAGGAACCTCTAAACTCAACCAAGCTACATGAAAACCCCGTGGTAGTATCCCTTTTCACCAGAGCCAATTGGATGCCATTCTTTGAAAAACTTCGGGGGTATGATGAAGAAGTAACGGAGGAGTTTGCCCCGTCCTTGATACCTCACTAAAAAACACATGCCACTGTTAGTTTCAGGGTTCTCACCATGAAAATCACCCCAGGGTTCATCAGTAGGGTTACCAGTCTCCCACTTGGACTACCATGGAGCAAGGAGGAAAAACCACTGGGTCAGGTTTCTAAGAAAACCTTCTCCCAGCCAAATGAGCATCTTGTAGAGGACAAAAGTGGCATTAGGAGCACAAATATACCTTACCCTTGGGATGAGGTTAATTATCAAATTATTAAATACATCTCCTATGAAGGAAGATACAACATAGTTTATGGGTACCATTTCAGACTGTTGCATGAGTTAAGATATGGCATGGATCTTCCTGCACCCCAATAACTTAGTATTCCCTATTTTCTCCTCTAGTCCCTGATAGATTCCAGCATCAAATTGAAGGTAGGAGTTCCAGACCAATTGGCTCACCATGGGTTAATTAAACTGCTGGTGGAAGAGGCCCTCCACACCTTCACAATACCTATAGCCTGGGAGGTTTTTAGAAATATGACAAGGGAAGATGATGTGAAAGCCCTCACATATGACCTCAGTCCATCTGAAAGTGAGGGAGAAGAACAAAGAGGGGAAGATGAGGAGGAAACTAGAGAAGAGGAAGAGAAAACACAAACAGAGACAGAGGAACCTGAAACAGGGAAGGAAGAAACCCAAATAGAGGAAGAAAACATGAAACAAAGAAGGATAAGACCACAACGGAGAAGAAGAAAGAACCTAGGAAAAGAGGAAAAGGAACTAAAATAGAAAGGAAAAAGACTAAATTAGTGAAGACAGAGACTACAACAGAAAGGGTAGAAACTAAATGAGAAGAGAAGGAAATTAAAACAGGGATAGAAGAAACAAAACATGCAGAGGTAGAAAAGACAAAAGAAGAAGAAACAGAAGCACCAAAGGCAGAACTGTCTCCTGAAACACTGGAAAGGGAGGCAAAAGCTATTCTTGTTGCACTCAGTACCCCATTTAATCCCAAACCAAAGAGGAAAAGACAACCATCCATGTATTTCAAGGCTCAAACGAGCACCAGGATAAAGAGAGGGAATCCACAACCATCCTCAAAAGAGCCTATCACCATTGAAGATTCTCCTACTACCAAAAAAGAGGAATCTCCAGCTAGAACTCCCATCACCTATGAAAGAGGAAGCCCTAGATCTTCCACTTGGAGGGAAAGTGTTATAGCTCCAAATCTCACTATTATGGTTTGTGATGCTGCACTCATGGCCTAGGGCAACCCCTCCTTCCAGACCTGGTCCAAAATCTAAAAAACAAT